>FXXK01001379.1:0-154687 GCA_900184695.1 Betula pendula
GGGGAGTGGGAGGGACCTGAATTCCCCCTATTTCCTTTTTAAAATTATAATTACAAGTTTACTACTCAATTATGAGTAATTGACTTTTTAATTTCTTTTGAAATAAAGATAAATCTTTTTTAAAGGAAATTGAGACGATCCTTTTTTTGAGTGTGAGTGGGGATAAAAAGGTTGATTACATCACACGTACAAGAAAATTGGTGTCATTTGAAAGTTTGTCTGGACTTTATAGGACCTTAATTGCTCTTTTTCAAAATATCAATATTCTTTTCCATGGATTCACATTAATAAAAAGAAGGACAGTATTATTGGGGATGAGGAAGGCGCATGGCCAGACCGCGTGATCGGTGATCTCATGGTACTGAGATCACCTAATCCCGAACTTTTTTTTGTTCTACACTTTTAAATTTTAAGTAAATCGAAGATAATTTAATTTGTAGTTTAGATTAAATTTTACATATATATATATATAATGGTGTGTATATATTATAATGTTAATTTATGTTAAACACTTTATTAGTAAAAGCAGTAGCACTAGTTGTTTTTGAATTTTTTTAAATATAAGAAATCAAACTATTTTTGTTTTTTTATTCAAATAAATTCCATAATAGTTTTCATTATATTTTATTTATACTATTTAAATTAAATAATAAGAGAAAGTGAGAAAAAAGATAAACCATTTAAATATTATCTTTAACAAATAATAGATAAAAGAAAGAAAAAATAAAGTCTTTTTTTTTTTTAATATGAAAATATGGTTAATGGAATCACTTTTGTTTTCATAGATTTATAGTATAACTCTTAGTTCCCTTGGTTTAGAAAATAATAAGGAAATCTGTTGCAGATTTTTTAAGAGCATTCAGAGTACCTTTCCTTTGATTTTCTCTAAATTTATGAAACAGAATTACTTATTACTTCTCTATCTGAATACACTCCACAATAGTTTATATTATTGTTTTATATACTATTAAAATATAAGTTATTTACTTACCTTAACTTTATATATATATATAACACAATCTTCAATGAAATGAAAAGCAAAACGAAAATAGCAAAAATATATTTTTTTTTGGTAAAAATAATTGATAGGAAAGTTAATGAGTTTCTTTATACATTGAGTTTACTTGTAGCAAACTCAAGATTTAGAGAAGTTACTGTATGTCACTTTTTATGATTTTTTTTAATTTTTTTTTTTTTTATTTAAGTAAGGGAAAGGTTTACAGATAAGCTACTGTTAGTGCTATAAGAGTTTTTCCTACATCTGTGAAAGGAAATGAAATTTAATGAAGCCATTGCTAATGCTCTATGGTAACACTTTTACTTCCCTTCCCATATAACTATTTTAATATAAAATGCTTTATTTTTCATCTCTCTTTCATCTAACATTTTAAAATATTGGGCATAAGTACTACATGTGTCTGTGTCTTTTTAGTTACTACAGGTACCATTACGACACTTTTAGAAACCAAATGGTCTATATGATAAAAATCCAAACCACATGTACTAAAAAATTAATTAACACTATTAATTAAATGATTATATTTATCATTTCCTATCAAATGTTATAATATTAATTAAATCATTAAATCAGTCATTTTTTATTAACTTAAACTTTTGTGACAGCAAGTAATTTAAAATGGTATCAAGCCAGATTATGAGTTTGAATATTGTCTTCATCATTCATCCTTAATTTTAGTTAAATATTTAATGTGTTGAGAATAATTTATTAAAAAGAAGTTTAAACCTACACGTAAAAGACTGTTAAAGTATTAATTAAATACATTATCTTCAAGTAAAGATCATAATCAATATTGCCATCGGAAAATAAAATTTAATTTAGACCATAAAATTATTTATTTTTATTTCACTTTAAATGAAAGAAAATTCCAATACCAACTAGAGTGGTTAGGTAAGTCATCATTGATCAAGAACTTATGGTAAAAAGTGTTTGAATAATTCAGAGGTGGTGGTAGCGGGTCACATAAATAATCAAATTGAAATTATAGACTGCGCATTGAATAGGGGAAAGTAGGAAACCAGCCATTCATTGGCACCAAATGCTAATTATTGACTTGGATTCCCACTTCAAATCTGGAAAAGTTTATTTGGCCCTTTTGGGGGGCCTCTGAATGTCGCCCACCTGTCCTTATATCATTAGAAAAGTAGACATTACAAACTCCAAAGCGGTGACTGACCGACTCGATGCTCAAGACCAATTGACCCAGTCACAGCGGTTAAAGTCAGACCAAAAGTCGAGGGGGGATTTGAGGACGGCGTTGAGCCGGCTTGGGTGACTGACTTCTGTGGAAAGGAGAAAAAAAAAACCTCTTTGCGTCGCCTGAGAGATTCGAACTCTCGCGGGGAAACCCCATGTACTTAGCAGGCACACGCCTTAACCACTCGGCCAAAGCGACGCTTGATGGCTATTTCTACAGCACATAGTTACTAATTATTTTGAAAATTTTAATAAGGTAATTTATCGGAGAATCTGTTAATTTTTGCCGAAGGCCCCCGGATTATAAGAAAGAATATGCCTTTCTTGGATTCTTATTTGCTTGGAATAAGCAAGAATGGAAAGGAGGTAGATTCCTTCTTTATTTATTTATTTTTAATTTTTTTTCAACATGTATAATTCCTTGGTAAATACATGTTGTAGCACAATATTGAACGATTCAAATTCTCATCTATCACTCTTAATGTAAACAATAAGCATTTTTTACATTTATCTTATATTCACGGAAGTAACACGTATTAGGAGGTTTTTTTTTTTTTTTTTAAAATGATTAATATAAAAAAGTCATTCAAAATATATAAATTTGATAAATGAGTATAAAGAGTAACATTATTTTAAATAAAATTAAAATGAACTATTTCAGGATCAACATTAAATTTTATAAGTCTAATAATATACACTATTAGATGCAACAAAATAAAATTTTAATCATAAGATAATTTTTTTCTATTTCACTTAAAAGTGAAGTCATCATGCATGGTGCTCTATGTTTGATTGACTATCATTAAATTCGCCCAAAATATTTAGGCCAATGAAAGCAAATGATATAAAAGAAATCCCCCTTGGCCTTTTTTAATTATTGAAATTTTTGGTTTTTTTATTTATATTGTTTGGTGTTTTGTTTTTTTTTTGTTTTCATTTTTTTTTTAATTTTTAAAAAAGGTGTTTGATTGACTATTTGTTTTTTTTGGCCATTAAAATACCAAAACTCGTTCATATGATATGGTTTGTTTTCTGTTTTTATGTCCAAAATATTAATAAATATTTCAAAATACAAAAAATTATAGTAACATAATATTTATTTATAATTTTATATTACATCAAAACATTTTTTCAAACTAAAAATAAAAAAACTTGCAATTTGTACGAGCAAAATAGAAAGAACAAATTAGAACGAAGGGAAAGACAAAGGTTAAAGACATGCCCTGCATGTGCACAGACCCCCAAAAAGGGGGGGTAAATCAGACGACAAAATGGCCTCCCATTCCTTCTCTTTCTCTCTCGGTTTATTCTCCAAAATCTCTCAAAACACCCTTATGCTTATCGTCATCAACACCACCACCACCACCACCTGAAATTCCGTTTTTGCCCTCCGTGCACTTCAGCCGTACGGCACCACCGATTCCCACAACCTCCACCAAATCTATGTATAGTAAAATCCCAATCCTAGGGTTTCTCTGTTCTGGAATGACACTCGGCGCCGGCTAAGGCAATGCTGGTTCCCGGAGTGCTAGGGTTTGAGAGCATCGTCTTGGCCCTAGTTTGTGTTGTTTGGCTCGCGATTCGCCACAAGTGGAGGGATGCGGCGGCGAAGAAGGAGGAGGTCATGAGGCTTGTGGCTATTGCGTCCCAAGAGACCGCCATAGCCGAGGTCGAAGCCACCGTCGAGTACACGTCCCTGCCGGTTGCGCGGCGGTTCCAGTGCGCTGTCTGCTACAGCCCCACCACCCGGCGGTGCTCACAGTGCAAGGCCGTTCGATACTGGTGAGTGGAAGTCCTTATTTTTCGTAATTGGATTGGTTTTTTGGGGGATTTAGAATTCACACATTGAAGCAATTGAATTTTGAGGGTTTGTTGTAGAAAGTTTTGGAAAATCTCAATGCTTCCAAGTTGTGGTTAGGGTGTGTGATGTTTGTATTTCATGTTTTGATTGTCAAAGCGATTAGCTTGAGCTGATGATTCTGTATTCTGACTCAGTAAAAGAAAAAAAGATTATGTGAATGAAGGCTTAGAAATCGGAATATTACTATTAGTAACGCCGGAATCTAGATTTTTGCATTATTAGATAAAGGAGGTATATGTTAACTTGTTTGATGTGCCATCTTTTTGCCACACATTTTTCTTTCATATTTTCCTTTATTCAGCTTCTTTGCCTTGTGGTTGCTCCTCTTCATCTTATGTGGAAGGAAGTGTTTGTGAGGATATGAAGGGCCTAATGGGACATGGGACATGTTTAGATATTTATAGAAGAAAAGAACCAGTATGGTGCAAGTAATTTTCAACGAAGTTTGTACATGATGGCGCTGTTAGGAGATGGAAGTTGCATTAGAGGCCAAGGCTATACTTTGATGCAAAGAGTTGCGTAGTTTGAAACTGTCCTCCCTTCAATTGGACTTGAAGTTTGTATAATGAGACATGTTCTCTAACTGTTTTAAGTACACTTTTAATAACAGAACAAAATTGAAGTAAGGGTGGAGCATGTAAATACAAACTCTTTATGGGGCTAAACCAGTCCCCGATAACATAGTTTGACGTGTTAAGTGGGAAATTGACAGGAATCAGATACAAGTAGAACCAAGTAGATTGTTCTTTTTCATAATACCTTGTCAGACTCATATTTTGAGAATATAGAGATGACTTGGAATGATATCAAGGGAAATCTATAAGGTCTATATTATTAAGGAGTGACTGTATATGAAAATAAAAGAGACATGCCATTCAAAACTGAGTATAGATTTTGTTTGCTTCTAGCTTCACCCAAAAAGAAAAAGTATTTACATAATGTCTCTCTTTTTTTTTTTTTTTTTTTTTTTTTTTTTCTTTCTACTTTTTGTAGTTTAACAATTTAGTAACACTAAATATTTAGTCGTTTTATACAGAATTGTACTTATCATTGTTTAATAGTTTAGTTATATGGCCTATCTAGCAGATCCGTAACAAAAATGACTTGACATGTAAGATTTGCACTTTACTTCAATCACACACACGCTTGCGCTTTGTGCTTCATGCCTAAGCTCTGTGAGGCCTTTGCGCATAAGTGCAACTAGCGCTTTTAACAACACCGGTCTTTAGCATACGTTCTTGCATAGAATTCAAATAATTTTCATATGGTTTGCAGATTGAAATTGGGCAAGATATACTTTTGATGTTCTTAGGCAAACATAGTTGATAATGCCACCATACATTTTGTTGGTCAACCTACTTTCATCCCTATACCAACTATGTCAATGCACGCTCATAATTACACTCGTTCTAAGTTTCTCTTTGATGCTGCCTACTTCTGGAAATCAGCATGGGGATTATTAGTGCCCTGCAGCTCAGTTGAGCATATGCTATTATATGTACTGATTCACTTTATGATTTGTTTTACCCAGGATCAAATTCCTATGCATTTCTGTTGCTTTTCCTATGATGAATGGGCTTCTGACAGTTGAATAAAAATTTTTAGAAAGAGGAATGTGATCATATAGATTAACTAAAGAAATAATGCATCATGCTGTTCTTTGATCATGATATTGTCAGAATATGCCTTGAAAAATTTATTTAACCAGTTGCATTTCAGCTGTTGGATGCATATTGATGGTGTATTCAAACTTCCTAGTAGTTTGGTTCGTGCATTGTGCTTGACGTTTTATCTCAATAATATTATTAAGGTAAAACCAATTTATTAAGGAAAATTGGTTTTACCTTTCTAATTGTTTCTGACTTTCTCTCTCTCTCTTTTTCATTTTTTTGGGGGAGGGGTGTTGGTTGTCTGGGTAGGTGGGGTATATTTCACGGAACCAGGAAAATTATTACTCATTGACTTGTCAGGCATGTGCATGCACAGACACATTTGTTAGCTTTACATCACTGTTTTGGAAGCTACTGATTGGATGATGTAATGGTGGCAATTATGTGTGATAAATTAATTTTTATTTTAAAAGAAAGCCGTGCTTTGTGATTACATGGATTCCTTGTTGAATGTTTGCACTATTTGCTTTTGGATGTGTCTTTATTTATGAACACTTTGTATTTTTGGACAATTGCTGTTGTTTCTCCTTTAGTGATTAGTTATCACGATTTCTTTGTTCTTTTTGTTCCTTCTAATTAGGTGTTTTCTCTTGTAAATTTTTTGTGTACCTAGGGGCGCCTTACGCTTTTAATGTATTTCGATTACTTATAAAAAAAAAAACTATATGCTTTTGGATGTGTCCACTGGTACTCATTTTCTCCTTTCTATGGCTCTTTTTTATTTTTAATTTTGTTAAAGTGATGATGGCGATTCACTTTGATTTTTTTTTTTGTAGTTCTGGCAAGTGCCAGATTATGCACTGGAGACAAGGTCACAAAGATGAATGTTGTCTTTCAATTGCTGCCATGCAGTTTCAAGATAATAGTGGCTTCAGTGGGAAAGCAATTTTGGAAAAAGAGTCTGAAATTTTCGGTAATAATTTTGGGATAGGAGAATCTGAACTTTTTTCTAAAGCTTCACTGATGATGGATGGTGATAATATCATCTGGCCTTGTGCAGATACCAAAGGACTGCATACTGGTTTTGCATCTTCTGGTGCCTCATTGTCTGGTGGTTTCTCTCCATCTCGTGTTGGAAGCAATACATCTGTCAATATTTCTTCCAATCAGGTCATTAGGTCCGGCACTGTTGATAGATCGGAGAAAACCCTTTCTGATGGTGTTGCCCCTGATATGCTTGGAACAACTGCTAACTTTAGTGAGACAGAACTAACCATGTTGCCACCCACGGAGTCTACTAATTTGGTAAAGTCTGTAGGTCACGTTTCTTGTGAAAATATATCAAATAAGGTGAAATCTGGTCATATTGATGAAGGGGCTGACGTCAAATCTCAATTTTTTAAAGCCAAGCCGGTCTTAACTGATAATGTGAAGCCAGCAAATATGGGCAATAGTAAGCCCACCAGAGGGTCTGCTTTAGGAGGAAAGTTAGTTGCAGATGCCTCCAATTTTAGGCCCTCACCATCCTTGAGCTGTTCCGGGTCAGATTCTGTAGGTGATGATGGGGATGATGATTTTGAGTTATCTAAGCGCAAAGAAGTCAAGTCTTTGTCTTGTAATGCTTCTAGTGATCGTCCATCTTCAGCTACTGGAGGGCATTTGGTTTCCAATTCCAAATCTGCAAAAATTGATGGTTGTCATGCCTTACCTGCAAAAGTTAGTAGTGCTCCAAGCTTGCCACAAGATATTCGAAATGGCTTGAAAAAATCAGTGCGGAAAGTTGTACAGCAGTTTAGGACCCCAAAAGAGTCAAAACAAAATATGTTAGGTCTTGGGCATGAGATGGCTGGAAAGCACAATTGCAAGGTTATTTTACAAAATATGATATGTTTATTCTTGATAACCTCATTATTTTCTTTTTGGTATTCTTTGTATTGATTTTTCTCCATAATTTGCTTTTGTTTTGACAGATAGTCTTTCCATACGAACTGTTCATGAAACTTTACTGTTGTGATAAGGTGGAACTATTTCCATTTGGCCTTACAAATTGTGGGAACAGGTGATGCCAATTTCTTCAGCTTGTTACCTATTGGCATATGAAGTAATATTTAATAAGCAGCCATGCTGTTATTTACTGCAACTAGTGTAACTATGGCAATTTGAATTGTAAGATTGCTAGAATTATGCATATGGTGTTTGATTCAGTATTTCCTATAGCATCATTGGAAGGACAAGTCTTTCTTTTATGGTGTGATTGGCTTTTCATCTCTCTCTCTCTCTCTCCTCTATATATATATATATATATAGATATCTGTTTGTGTGTGTGTTTTTCAAATGCTATCATACTTCCCGCATCACTTCCATATCTCCTTAGTTTGAACTTTTACCAGTAATATTAAATTACAAGAAAGAGAACACTGCAAGAAGCTGAATCATGTATCTGTAATATGATGAACTAAGCTTTTAGTTTGATTATTGCCTCTAGGGCTCCTTGTGAAATCTTTATGATGTACTTTTTATTTTTTTCATTGTATTATTAATATTATTATCATTTGAATAGAGGTATCCAGTCTACTACAAAACAGGAGAGCTCTATGATAATATTTGGATACTCTCACATGCACAGACCTTTTTTTTGGGTTTCATGCCAGCTTGTTCTCTCTCTCTCTCTCTATCCCCCTCCAAAATTCTCATCAATTTTTTTGGTTAATTATTTTAGTTTCCTCGGGGAATTTTTTTTTATATAGCTCAGAGTGAAAAGGGTGAGAGGCAGAGGTGAACTTTTATGTTTTAGCCTTTAGCCTAAGGTGTAAGTATCGTAATTTTGCTGAAAGCTGTAGGTTGTAGGTATATTCTGGTTACACTTAAACAGCAGTTATATTAAGGTGAAAGTAATTACTAATGCTAAAACAACAGAATCGTAAAGAAGCCTGATCTAATTTTCCGTACATATATTCTCTCACACCTGCTACTGCTGGTCATTCCGCAATGCCTCATTTCTGGAGTTTGATACTGTCATTTTCTGTTTTATGTATTGTGTAATAAGAACATAGAAACATGTTTTGCCTCTCTCTCTCTCTCAATAATCTTTGCTGGTCTGAAAGTGTCCTTTGTCAAATTTATTCTTTACTATTTTTGCTAATAGTAAACTTTTTTTTGGAATTTTTGCAGCTGTTATGCTAATGCTGTGCTCCAGTGCCTGGCATTTACTCGGCCTCTTGCTACTTACCTTCTTCATGGGCTTCATTCTAAATCATGCAAGTTTCTATTCATGATTCCTCTGTGGGCTTTTTACTTGTTCAGTTATTAGGTCAATTTGCTTGATGGCTTTCTCATTTTACGATGTTCATCTTTTTTTCCCAGGCCGAAAGAAGGGGGGGTGTTTTATCTGCGAGTTTGAATGTCTTATTCAGAATGCGAGGGAAGGCTATTCCCCATTGTCTCCCATTGGGATACTATCCAAAATACATAAAATTGGAAGTAATCTTGGTCATGGGAGGGAAGAAGATGCCCATGAATTTTTGAGGTGAGCCATCTGAAAAATTTGACTAGTTGGATTTATAAAATTTCATGTAAGATTCTATCTTCCTTCTTCTTTTGCCTCCTCAAATGTGTATCGCATGATCAGCTACTAAGATGGCAGGTATGCTGTTGATACAATGCAATCTGTTTGCCTCAAGGAAGTTGGGACTGGGGGTCCATTGGCAGAAGAAACAACCCTAGTAGGCCTAACTTTTGGGGGTTACCTTCGATCTAAGGTTGTTCCTTATTTTGATTTTTCACATAGGTTCATGTACATAAATAATTGATTGTGCTTGTACTATAGTAGAAGTCATTTAGGTGTTGATAATAATTTTTTGTTTTGACCGGGATTCAAAGATAAAGTGCATGAAGTGCCTTGGCAAATCTGAACAGTATGAGAGGATGATGGATCTTACTGTTGAGATAGATGGGAACATTGGAACTCTTGAAGAGGCTCTTACGCAATTTACAGCTACTGAAACCTTGGACCGAGATAACAAGTACTATTGTGGCAGGTTGGGTTCATTTGCTCATTTAGACCAAATGCTCAGTTCTTTCATTTTTCTCTTAACAAGAGAACTTTGGTATTGCCTTCTGCTTAGGACATGTGTACTGATTATGCTTTAACACAATGCTCAGTACAGTCATTTTTCTTGTAACGAGAAAACTCATGTATTGCCTTCTTTGCATTTTTGGACATCTAGTCTCCATGCCCAACACCAAGATTGTGGTCTGCACCTGTGGTTTTATAGCATTCTTTTTTTGTTAGACATTTTATTTTTGTGTCTGTGTCTGAAAACCTTTGTTTGAGTTTTTGTCACTGAGGTATTTTACAAGCCTATGGGTTGTTTTCCTTGCAGTCCACATTACTGCTTACTTCTGGCATGTGCTTTGGTGCTAAGATTGGTTTGAATAGGATTTGTATTGTGAAGCCCTAGTAGTTGGGATGAGGCACTGTGTACTGTACTGATGTTAGTTGAGAACACGGCAGAGCTCCTGTAACTTACCAAGTTTTGAACTTGAGACCTGCAACTACTCAGACAAACTGAGCCAAACTTACTGTTTACTGTTTCTGCATTTTCATGTATCGCAAACTTTTAGCTTTTCATTTTGAGTTGTGAAGAGTGAAGCTTAGAGTTGTGTCAGTTATTTGAACTATCTTTATAAACTTTTAGAGCTTTCATCTATTTTTCTGATTGAAATCCTCTGGTCATGTGGGTTATTTTCTCTATAATTTTCATCCCCTACTTCTTATTGGTTTTTTTCTAGGTGTAAAACTTATGAGAAGGCGAAAAAGAAGTTGACAATATTAGAGGCACCAAATATTTTGACGATTGTGTTGAAGCGATTTCAGGTAACTTTGTGATTCTCAATTTGTTTTTGAGCACTTCATGCTATTCTCAATTCTAATGCTTTTGCTACAATTGCTTGCAGTCTGGGAACTTTGAGAAGTTGAACAAATCAATTCAGTTTCCTGAGGTTCTCAACATGGCCCCATATATAAGTGGAATCAGTGATAAATCTCCTTTGTACAGTCTTTATGCGGTGGTGGTTCATTTGGATATCATGAATGCTGCATTTTCAGGTCATTATGTGTGTTATGTGAAGAATTTCAATGGGGAGTGGTTCAGGATAGATGATAGCACAGTAAGTTCTTGTTTTTTTTGATCTCTGTAGAGATATTGTTGAGTTGGGCTCCTGGCTTTTTACTATTTACTTTTCTTGTTTTCTTTTCTCTCTTTTTCTTTTCCTTTTATTTTTTAATTTAAAATCTTCTTCTTTTTGATTCTTCAAGTTTATTGAACCTTTAATGGTTTATCAGACTGTTGTGGATGTTAACTGCCAAAATCTGCATGCATCTTGGAATAAAAAAATCTAACTTATTACTATGTCCTGAATTGAAATCTTTGTTGCTGAAGTTTTTTTCGTTATTATACTAGTTTACTTTTATTTGCCATCTCGCATATTATCCTTTCGGATGAAACTTCCTAGAGAATAGTGCATCTGTGGGTAATTTTGTGTTTGTGGTTGTACTTGACGTGGATGTACTCTTGAAATATGTGCTTCTAATGCTAGATTACAGAAGTTCGCATTTACTTTTGCCTCTATAATACTCTGCTTGAGTTGTATTCTCAGATTTTAGAGCTGATTGGTGGCACCCAATATTTTTATTTTATTATTTTTTTGTTTGTTTGTTTAGGTAGAACCTGTGGAATTGGAGAGGGTCTTGTTAGAAAGGGCGTACATGCTCCTTTATGCTAGGTAACGCGCCTATGGAGCTGAGCTCAACTTGGCTGATTTTTAATGTTTCTTTTGGAATAAACACGAACGTTATGAATGTTGTTATTTCTATTTCTAGGCACTCTCCACGAGCCCCAGCTTTCGTCAGGAACAATGTGGTGTCTCACAGCGGGCGGTCAAAGAAAAGGAACTTGGAAGCTGTTCCTTCCAGTCTAACTACATCCAAGACAGAGTCTAATGCTGGAAGGCACAACAACCAATCATTCCATCCAGACGATTGGAGATTCCATTCAATGCAAAGAGTTGCTGCAGTGGATTCATCAAGTGAGAGTTCTTCCCTTTTCAGCGGCTCAGATGCAAGTTCTTGCAGCACGGCGAGCATCAAGGACTCTGCCAGCACAGGAGACTTGTCTGATTACATATTTGGTGAAGTGCGACCTGGTTGGTACAGCCATTATGGGCTTGCATCAGACTCAGTTTCGTCTTCCTCCTATGGAAACTTGGATGCAGATTCCGAAGTGGACAATGGCTGGAGAGAGGATTTGGATGGGGATAGCAACTCTGCAATTTTGTATACTGACACAACTAGACACCATAGAAAGTCTAGCTGCCAGTTCGGTAGTAGTAATAGTACTAGTACTAGTAGGGACTCTAACTTCGAGCAATTTGGCTATGCTAACCCTTTTGTAAATTCTGGTGTATCATTAAGAAGACCAAGTGGTGATAGATCAGCTCAAACGTTTTATTGAGGTTTGAGTTGAGATCAAAGTAAGCTTGTATTTATGGTATAAGGAAAAAAAAAAAAATCATCATCAATTCTTTTCCCCCCAGTCTGTCTTCCAGATGTTGATCTTTTTTTGTGTTTATGTTTTACATGCATTTTTAATAGAGCACAATAGAGCACGTGATTCTCTTACATGCAATACTGAGGAAACCACAAAGGGGGATGGAGTCCTGTCAGACTAAACATCTTAGCCATTGGTGGGATTTCGCTCGCATTCGATCCTCAATTCTTGTTCACCCTGGATGTTCGTGTCGGGTGAATTGTGACCTCGTATGATCATGTTTGGTGAGCAACAGCCGCTTCGTCCCAGTACTTATGGGCTAACGGGTCACACTATGGCCTCTCAATCCAATTCAAAAGAAAATTTTGTTTATAGCTTCCATCCACAAATGACTTTAAGATTAGAAGAAAGAAAAGAATTAGAAATGCTGTTTCCGAAACGACGGCGTCTGGATTTGCTCGCCCACGGTAGAAACTTGCCAAGAAAAAAGTCGTGAAAGTGGTGGGTCGCCATTAGTCCCAAGTAAATAGGCTTGAAACGCAACCAAATGCCAATAGCAATCACAATACCCAGTTACCACCACTACCAGAAGCTAAACCACCGTATCTTCGCCTCACTCTTCGCCCTCGCCGGAGCCAAGAGAGCCATGGTCAGTTGCAGTGGCAGCAGCAGCAGCAACGCAGGTGCTTACACGACCATCAAAGAGAGAGTGACATTCGAGAGAGAAATCAAGAAGAGCAAATTCATCGCCATCGCTGGCCCCATCTCCGACGAGCCATCCGCCCTCTCCTTCCTCTCCCAGGTTTTGATTCTATCTTCCCCTTTTCGCCTTTTCCTCTTGTAGTTAATAACCATGCCATATCAACCTTTCGTAAGATGATTCCACTTTAAGGTTATGTGTTTGTGCCTTTGATTTTTCAATTTCATGATTCACCCGGGCAGGACTGAGGCTTTGGATGTTAAAATTTGGTTTCTTTGAATGCTTGATTTTTTGAATAAAGCATAAATGATTTAATTTCTTTGTTCATGTTTAGGTCCGAGATCCACGTGCTACTCACAACTGCTGGGCTTATAAGGTACATTGGTATATATACTTTCCTTTGTTAATGAGTCTAATTGATTTAACTTCTCAAAAAAAAAAAAGTTTAGCTTGCCACCTTAAAGTAATTTAGGAGTAAGGCAATTGATAGGGAAGTATTTTATGCTTCATATGAGTGTTCCCTTCTTGTGGTTTATGAGCTGTTGGTGTTCTTTCTAATGTATACTGCCGGACTACTTGTGGGGCTTTGATAAGGATTTCAGCTCTCAACATTAGTTGTAGTTTTAACAGCCTTAGAGTGACTACAAGAGCAGTTAAAAGTCAAAAAAGTGAGGAATAAGTTTAAAGTTTATTTGGCAAGTTTGTATGGCCATGTTAGACGGGTTTTGGGTCTAACATTTTTCTGCTCAAACCTGTGTGCGTCATGCCTCTTATTTTTCCAGCTGCATGCCTTGACTGCCATGCAAAACAGGTTGGATTGTGTTAAAGGGATTATGAGAAGCATATAAGCGGGTTGTCTTTGTCACAGTTTCCAAAAATTTCGTCCAATGTAGTGTTTTTACATCTCAGGTTGGAGATCAGTACCGGTCTAATGATGATGGTGAACCGTCGGGTACAGCTGGCAAGCCAATACATTCTGCTATTGTTTCTTCTGGAATAGATAGGGTTATGGTGGTTGTGATCAGGTTCATATTTTCAGAACCTTCTTATAAGTGATAAATATCAATGATGTAATAGGCTTTTACATGCATTTAAATGATATGTTCAATAAAAAAAAATGATTGTTTTTTGTCCCTGACAGTACATCTTGTTTTGTTGAGTTCATGTATGTGGATTCTCAGCTTTAAAATATCCATGTTATGTGCATGAGCTTAGGTTGCTTAGTGTGTTGTTGCACGTCTCACATAGTTTACTTCAATTAAATTCCAGGTATTTTGGAGGCATCAAACTTGGCACTGGAGGATTGGTCAGGGCTTATGGAGGAGTTGCCTCAGAATGCTTGAGAAATGCCCCAACTTGTCTTGTGAAATCCAAGGTATTGTGTTTCTTTCTGGGGTTGCTAGTGGCTTTACTTATGAACCTGCTTCTTGCTAATCCACTTTATTAAGAAGGTTCGTGAAGCTAATTACGCATGTCATGGAAAATCTTTAGCTAATTTGAGGTTCTTTATCCCTAGGAAAATAACTTTCTTGGGATATTTAAATGAATTTGATTTGGTTACAGGTTCCAATGGGTGTGGAAGTTCCATTTGATCTTCTGGGTGTTCTGTACCATCAGGTGATCTGAGATCATGTTTATTAGTTTTTTAAGTCTTGGCATGGTTTGATTTGTGTACATGAAAAAACGGATCTGGAAAAGAGAAGCTGCTCTTCGTTTCCTTTCGGGACATGATTCTTTATTTGTTGCTACTGGCCCTGTGAATGAAATTGATATATCTTGAAGAACTGTTAGCAGCACATTTTGATAATATTTCTGTTACTCTGAGTTCTTTTGTTTGCTCTCCTTTGTCTATCTCTTTTCTTATCTTACCATCAGTTTTTGAAATGAAGTTTTGCTAGATTATCTTCTCCATTACCGACAACTAATATGACCAAACTTTAACAAAGACAAAATAATTGAGTTGGACTTCTTTCAAGACTCTAGCGAGGTCTTCCTACTTTAAGTTCTGACTTCAGTCTTTTCTGGTATTGAATTGATGGCAATGAAATTCTGCTGAATCTGATATGAGTACATTTATGTCAGATAACCTGTTGATAGGCATATGTAAAATGCATTGTTAAATTATATCTATTTTTCGGTAAGTACCAGATGTCCTTTCTTATTGACACCTCAAGATATTTTTACTTTGTATGGCAATATATTGCATAAATGGAAACTTCATATCTTTAACAAGTTAAGCTTAATGTTTGTATACTCATGTCTTGTGCTTGGTGTTTACAGTTACAATCTTTTCAAGTTGAAGACATCAAGCAGGATTATGATACTGGTAAAGATGGCATCAGCATGGTCACTTTCAAAGTTGATTTTGACCAGGCTGAGAAATTGGAGGAGGCTTTGAAAGCCAATTGTAGCCGAAAGTTAGAGTTTTATAAACGCTGAGACAGATTTTGTCATATCTTGCACATGGTTGCAGACATCGTGAACAACACTGAACCCATCAAGAAGGCAGCACTTTCAGGGCCTGGTATGTACACCTCCTTTTTCCTGCTTTGCCCAGTGATGTTCTACATGTCGCTGGGCAGATAAATCCATCATTGGTTTATGTCTTGTTTCAGGACATTTATAAAAGGATTAATTAGAGGTAGCTGTTAGATAACTATTGAATTATGCCTGAAATGTGCTTATGATCTGTTATGTTAGGAATTGTATATACGATCTTCAGTTAGTAAAGATATCTTTATACCCCATTTCTTATGAATATTGTTGCAAATTTGTTTACTTGTGCCTAGCTGTTCCTTTATTCTGTTCGACACATTGGCATCTTCCTGTACTAAAATTAACAGGCTATTATATTCTTCCTCCTCACAAAGATGGAGGTCTGGGGTTTGACATGTGATGAGTGTGGGATTTATGGAGTAAGATTATCAAAGAAGAAAAAGGAGTTAAGAAACTCTATCAAAATTGCAAACCATGGCGTCAATAAAAATTAACAGGCTATTATTATTTTTCCTCCTCACAAGGTGTCAATAAAATGGATTGCCATAGACGTTAGATTCAAAAGTGTGGTAGAATGTAACCAAATCAATATTCAACAATCCTATGGCTTTTGGATCAATGCTTGGTTAGGCCTTTAACATGTGATCCGCTTATGCAAGGGAAGCAAATAAGGATTAATGGCAACTTTAAAATAGACAAGTAGCTAGGCTCATGTACAAGATGATCAATCTCAACTTTCCTTCTTTGGGGAGAATTTTTAGATAGGCTTTCGCTTAAGCATAGGCTATAATTTTTTGAAATGAACAATTATTCTAATAATTTTTGCTCAAATTCTTTTATCAATGTAACAGGGTATCACTACACAAACTCCGGCCACGAGTTGAATCTTGTAAGGGCAGAGTTAAAACAATTATTTGCGTTGTCACTCCAAACAGACTAGTAAATTTAGAGCTTTCGTATAATCATTTATAAAGCCTAATTTCATATAGTAAATAAGTAATGTGAGACTTAGTACCCACGAGTGTCTTTATAAACTACACACTTTATGTGTGCTACTAATCTTCCTAATGTGGGATCAAAGTGTACACTCTCTCCCTCTTAAATCTCTAATGTCCTCATCATGCAGTACTTCAGTACCACATGACGTTACTAAGTAGCTCTGATACCATTTGTAGTGACCCAGAAAAAATGCTAGTCATATTTGCACTATCATCCCAAATGAACTAGTCAATTTGAAGTTTTTTTAGAATCATTTATATAGCTCAGTTTTATCTAGTAAACAATGTAGGGATTAACACCCATAAATGTCTTTGTAACCATCCACTATGTAGGGTACTTATTTTTTCAATGTAGGACCGGGGTGTACACCAATCATGTAAATGTCAATTTTGTTTTATAAGCACGGGTTGTCCACAATTATAATCCTTTTCTTTTAATTCATTTAGGGCATTCATAAAGAGATACAAGCGCTACTTCCATAGGATGCGAATATTTCTTAGATCGTCTCTAATATTTTTGGACAAAGTTTTCTATCAAACTAGTTTCGAGAAAATTCTTTCAATTCAATCTATTAAACTGAAATCTATACTTAAATAATGTGATTCTTACATGTATTTTTCATTTTTTCATGCTCAAAGAATAGATGTCGGTTCAATCAATTTCAAGAGAAGTTCGTAACTCATACAAATGGAAGAAATTTTATATTCGTAATCATATGGGCAATAACAAGAGTAACAGTCCAAGTGGCACTGAAAATATTACATCAGAATCCGTTATACAAACAAATTCGTACGTATAAACAAATAGAACAAATTCACACAGATATAGCACCAAGGCAGGATCTCCACACATTCTGGAAACGGTTCAAGTGGTGGTGCAAACTGCAAAGAACCATCCAACAATTAAGCTAGAAGAAAGATGAATGGAAATGTGGCATCTCGAGGTCTAGTGGTTCATTTTGATGGGGGTGGGGAGAGGAAAGGAATTGTTGGGATTGTTGCTGGAATGGTGGGGATTGAAGGGATTGTGGTTGGGATGGTGGGCAATGGAGTAGCTGGTAGCGGAGGTAGTGTGAATGTTGGAAGAGTTGGTTGAGTTGGCAGTGTAGGCAACGGGTTGGCAGGCAATGGTGGCAATGTGGGCTTTGGCAGAGTGGGTTGAGTCGGCAAAGTTGGCAATGGCATGCTAGGCAGGGGTGGCAATGTGGCTGTAGGCAGTGTTGGCACAGAGGGCAGTGGAGGCAATGTGGCCTTAGGCAGAGATGGGATTGCAGGCAGTGCCGATGCTGGAGGGGGAGCAGCCGGTGTGTCCAACAGGTGGCGCGCTGCTAGGCTTACATTGGTGCTTGCTAGTGATAATGCTACGACCAAAGATAGAAGGAAACAGAAATGAGAAAATGCCATGGTTGGAGAGCAGCAGAAGGTTTGAGACGCTGTTTCACTTTCGGTATTGGATGGATGTTTTTGATTGAAGAAACCATCTCCAATAGGGTACTTATATAATGGGAAAATGTTGAAGGATTTTGAGGACTCGAGAACCGATACGTGTGTTTGATGAGATGTGGTTGGAGGGAGTGCGAAGAACTTGGGTTAGTTCACCTCCCAAGCTACAATAATATTGTTTGTTCAATAATATTGGCCAACCTCGACGGATGGCTTGACTAATAAAACCCTATAGGAAAGCAAACCTACCTGCTTATGAGCTAGGACTCATTTGAATATGGATTCCCATCAATTTGTTCCCAAAATTGTTACGGACGGGCATCAAATGTGAATCCTTATGAAGCCATCTGTTTAAGCAGATGGATGAGTAGTTTGAGACTTGTTCGGACAGATGAGTCTTATAAGGGATCTCTCACACTAGTAATTTAGGCAGCAAAATTACTGAAGACATGTATGATGACTTATCATGCTTATTTTTTATTTTAAAAAAAATCTTTTTTTGTGATTTTGAATCAACAAATAAGTAATTGAACACATAGTCTAGAAAAAAAGTAATCTTATGTTATGATCATAGTCGGGCCCAATTTGAAATATGGGCATTATATTGGGCCAACCTATTATGGGATTAATTTTCCACATTTTATTAGCTCTTGAGTCTTTGGCGTATTAATTAAGTATCTAATATTTGGTATGGAAGGGGCTACCCAGTGCATGCTTTGAGTAAAATCGCCACAAAAGTGGAAATGCATACTGAATCCAAAGTGAAAGCCATCTTAAAATGGACTGCCGTAAACTTCGACATGGAAGCGTGGTGAATTGTTAGGATTTTGGTGGCGCCCAATTTGGGGTATGGGCGCTAGTTGAACAAAGGAAGACCGTAAAGGAAAAGACCATGATTTATTGCGTGCTTGAGGTAACGAAGAATACATTTCATTGCAACCCAATATGTATGAGTTCGCCGTTCCATGCATTGACAGACATGGTTGACAGCAAAGGCAACATCAAGCCTTGTGAGAGAAAGATATTGCAAGGCATCCACAATGAAATACAAGATTAGACCATAAATAACGAGATTATTGAATATTTCCAGGACTAGAATGGCAAGCACAAAATAAGATTGGAGAGTTGGTTTGATATAAGATAGGCTTACAAGAAAAAGGAAAGATATGTATGCATGAAAATGCCACTTCTTTTGTATTGTCATTTATTTATTTTAGCTGGATGAGTTACAGTAAAATTACATTTCACAATCTATAGCTACTAAACCAGTTGTAAATTCGATGGAACAGCACAGGTACCCAATGTGGCTTTAGTAGGCATGGTGAAAGTGGCGTTGGTGGAGTTTGGGAGTTGGGAATTTGGCAAATGGTTGGTAGGCGATTGTGACAACGTGGTTTCAGGCGGTTCTGGCTGAGAGCGGGGTGTTTGGGTGCTTGCCAATATTGGAAATGAGAAGTTTGTTAGAGTAGGTTGAGTCGTCTACACTTCTGGCAATCGATAAAATAGTGAGAATGTCGTTTTAGGCTGTATTAGGAATGGGTACACAACAGGCAATATGGGCAGATCGGGTGGGATTGTAGACACAATAAAATTTGCGGTTGGAACTACCAATTTGTCCAAAAGGTGGCAAGCTGCTAGGCTCACATTAGTGCCTAAGAGTGACAATGCTAAAATCAAAGACGCAACCAAAATATGCTTATAGAAAGCTATTCTGATTGGGACAAAAATTTGAGAAAACTTGTAACGTGCGTATGTTTGTTTTGAAGAAGAGCAAGTATGCATTGGGTTTTTATAAATAATATATGTCGAAGAATCCAATTAACTGGCAAATTTGATGAGTTGTAACTGCAAGGAGTTTAGAAGCATTGGTTGCAAGCTTAATCTCGCTCCATTCATTGGTTGCAATTTCAAACATAAACATAACTTTAACCAATGCCTTCAACACACTAATTTTTTTTTTTGTTTTTTTTAAGTGTTCACAGACTTAATTAACCATGCCGTTGGACCAACAAAGTTATTTGTGGTGCCACCATCATCTGATTCCTCAAATTAATTTTTATACCGAATATTACGTATAACGTATTGACCCTTGCGCTTATCTTATAGTTTGTGATTGTATTGGTAAAAAATTTTGCTGTGGGTTTTTTATTTTTTTGGTGGTTTGATTAGTAATAAAAAATGATTGATGTGATATAAAATAAAAATGAGTTTAGAATTTGTTTACGTACAACATCGTAAGCAAGACGATCGACCGCCGTGCATCACGAGCAGAAAACAAGTGGTCCTTATAATTTTCTACGAGAAAGTTAATAATTTACGTACTCTGCCAAATATGAAATGGATACACTTTTGGAGCGAGTTAAAGCCCGTATGGGCAGAGTTAAAACCAATCATGTAAAGGTCATTTTTGTTTTATAAGCCAGGGGCTGTATCACAATTATAACCCTTTCTTTTAATTCATTTAGGCAATTCATAAAAGACATACGAGCCGTATTTCAATTTGGAGAAAAACTTCGTTCATTGCTTTTAAGGCTAATTATGTCACGTAAAAATAGATACAATTTAGCAGATGACACAAAATTGGGAAACGAGATGTTGGTTGTTTTACGTAGATAATTACTAGTCGAAAAAAGCTACTCTTTGTATTCAGAATAGACAAGGATTCGATGCTCCTTTATATAGGCTAGAAAAAATACGTTGGTGGATTTAATGGTTGTTGTGAAGCTGTCATCTAATTGATATCAACATTGTTGTCATGATCAGCATCATCACACGGACCTGTATTGTGTTGGATGGGAGATTTAGCACAAATTTCACCCAACATTTTTTTTTTTTTTTAAATAATTTATCCAAATATAAGAAGAAATCAATCATATATATATTCATAATCATATGGGCAAATAACAAGAGTAACACTACAAGGGACACAGAAATGACGAAAGAATGACTCTGGAATAATGGAAAATAGAACATCAGAATCCCTTATACAAACAAAGTCGTACGTATAAACCTACTCACGCTTGTAAAAACACACAGATGAATGGAAATGTGGCATCTCAAGGCCTGGTGCATGGTTCAATTTGATAAGGCCTGGTGCATGGTTCAATTTGATGGGGGTGGGGCGAGGAAAGGAATTGTTGGGATTTTAGCTGGAATGGTGGGGATTGAAGGGATTGTGGTTGGGATGGTGGGCAATGGTGTATTGGGCAGCGGAGGTAGTGTGAATGTCGGGAGAGTTGGTTGAGTTGGCAGTGTAGGCAATGGGTTGGCAGGCAATGGTGGCAACGTGGCCTTTGGCAGAGTTGGTTGAGTCGGCAAAGTTGGCAATGGCGTGCTAGGCAGGGGTGGCAATGTGGCTGTAGGCAGTGTTGGCGCAGAGGGCAGTGGAGGCAATGTGGCTGTAGGCAGTGTTGGCACAGAGGGCAGTGGAGGCAATGTGGCCTTGGGCAAAGATGGGATTGTAGGCAGTGTCAACGCTGGAGGTGGAGCAGCCGGTGTGTCCAACAGGTGGCGCGCTGCTAGACTCATATCCGTGCTTGAGAGTAAAAATATTGCTATGAACATAGAGATCAGAGGGAAACAATACTTGGAAAAGGCCATGGTTTCAATGACAGGAGCAGCAACCTAGCTTTGAGGTCTGGTTTCACTTTCTGCAGTATTGGCAAGTGGGATGAATTGAAGAACACATGGACTTGGTGGTATTTATAGATTGCCATATGTTGAAGGATTTTGAGGATCGAGTGGGAGGAACAATGTGAGGTTGATAAGATGTGGTTGTAGGAAGTGTGAAGAAAGTACATTAGTTGGCCAACCTTCCGAAGTATACGCATTGGAGGTTCAGAACTGCTAACGTATAATGTTGAAACTTGAAAGATATAACTTACAAAAAATATGCAATGAGTTTAGGAAATCTGCACACCTAACCTGGTTATGACTCATCAAAATATGTCAATGAGTTATTGAGCGCCTTTGAGACCAACAGATAAGCAGTGGGGTTCACCAGGTTGCTTCCTTGTCCAACTAATGATTTGACTACGATGAATTCAGCAATTTGCTATCCGGATCGTTCGAGAAAGTTCTTATAAGACTCATTTATTCTAGCACTTGGATCGGCTGCCCGAGACCTGTTCGGATAAATTGGCCTCATAAAGTTATAACCGCATTATATTTGTGGATGTAGAAATTGCCAATTAACTATATCGGTATATGCATTTACAGCCATAATGGCAGTGATCGTTTGACGAATACGGCACACAAAAAACCATCGAAACAAATCTGGATGGAAGAATGCCCTGATTTTATTCATGATATTGTAATTTTAGAGTGTTTCAATTTGATTAGTTTAATGACAGCATGAAATTTAACTCAAAAAAAAAAAAAAAAAAACCAAAAGAAAAGAAAATGGCACTTCTATGGTATTTTTATGTATTTATTTTTGCTTGGAGAGTTGCAGGGAAATTACATTTCACAATCTAGAGCAAGTATACATTTCACAAACAAGGATCTAGGGACTCTTGAGACTCCGTCACATCAAAGAGTCATTTTATTTATTGTGGAAATAAAGGCAGAATGAAGGCACCTAATGAATCCTCCTTCAGCTCGACGGCGATGGGGGGAAGGTGATATACAAGCCCTAAAACAGCTCTAGATTCAACAATACATAGTATAATGCCTCGATCACACTTAAGGCAACAGTGGCAATGCAAGAGTTGAAGGTTTGACTTGCTTCATTCGATGTGCCGGCAAAGGTATCCAACGTGACTTTATTAGAGTAGGTTGAGTCGACACTTCTCGCAGTGGATGAAATGGTGCGACTGTCAGTTTGGGGTGCATAGCGCACATCATGGGAAGATCATATGGGATCACAAATAGAGCCAAATCTGCGGTTGGTCCTGCCGGTGTGTCCAATTTTGATGGCAGTGGGGTGAGGAGATGAATGTTTGGCAATTTTGATGGACTGATGGAGATTGAAGGGATTGTTGTTGGGCTATTAGGCAACTGACCGCCTGCCGGTGAAGGTAGTTTCACTTTTGGATCTGTCGGCATGTTTGTTAAAGTTGAATGTGCCAAAAGTTGGGCTTGATGTAATTGCAATGTGGAGTTGGGCATAGTTGGTTCAGTAGGCATTGAGGGTATCTGGGAGTTTTGAGAAGCATTGGTTGCAAGCTCTCGCTCCATTCATTGGTTGCAATTTCAAACATAAACTAACTTTAACCAATGCCTTCAACACACTTAATTAAGCATGCCAATGGGCTATTGAACTAGCCGTGGATCAACAAATTAAGTTATTTGTGGACACAATCGATTTCATTGGTGCTTCACCCATATAGCTCATCTCACCATTTGGCCACTAGTATGGCCTTTCAAGCGTACATACTAACGTGTGATCAACCCTAAACAACAAATGGATTTTTTCTATGTAAAAGGAAAATATTAAATTAGTTTCTAGTTTTCATGTGATTTTAATGTAGTCTCTGGATTTTCGTTAATGTAGTAAAGAGGAAATCTTATTCTAATATTGTTTAGAGAATAGTTGTGAATTTATTCCGTTGATGCCTGTACAAAGAGAAGAAAAGCATTCGAGAATTTACAAACAAATTGTCAACAATTGTTTTTTACAATTAATGTATTATTATATTAATGTATCTTAATTTTGGATCAAGATTCTTTGAAATTCGTTGTTTGAATTGTATGCAATTCAGGCAATCTGGAATAGGTGGGTGCCGCACTTCGGATTGTTTAGGGCAGGTGGGCCCTATACTTGCCCTCATCGTGAGAATTGCCCGAATTGCATACCATTCCTTAATTCTTAGTATGTAATTATTATTGTCAATGTGGATTGAGACTTTTAATTTATGAGATATTTTTCGGCTAGGTTACATTTTAGCATAGACTATAATTTATGGAGTTTATACTTTCTTCGTATACTTTTTTTCTTTGTTTCCCTTTTTTCATTTAACAATGATAGATTGGGCTTGACAAATTCCTCCAATCTAATTGTGTATGTCAATTCGAGAGAAGCTCATAAGTAACATAAATAAGAAATCATATTCAATAATAATAAGGACGATTACAATAACAATAACACTCGCAAGTGACTTTGAAATACAAAAGAGTGACTACCATAATAGAAATAAATCATCGGAATCTCTTACACAAATAAATTCAAATGACCCAACTCAAGCGTAAAAAACACAAATATATATAGAACCAATACAGGTTCCAACATATTCGAACACAATAAACAAAGCTAAAGGGAAGAAGAATGGAAATGTTGCATCTCAAGGATTAATTCTTCATCTTGATGGGGGTGGGGAGAGGAAAGGAATTGTTGGGATTGTTGCTGGAATGGTGGGGATTGAAGGGATTGTGGTTGGGATGGTGGGCAATGGAGTAGCTGGCAGCGGAGGTAGTGTGAATGTCGGAAGAGTTGGTTGAGTTGGTAGTGTAGGCAATGGGTTAGCAGGCAATGGTGGCAATGTGGGCTTTGGCAGAGTTGGTTGAGTCGGCAATGTAGGCAATGGCATGCTAGGCAGGGGTGGCAATGTGGCTGTAGGCAGTGTTGGCAAAGAGGGCAGTGGAGGCAATGTGGGCTTGGGCAGAGATGGGATTGCAGGCAGAGTCGATGCTGGAGGTGGAGCAGCCGGTGTGTCCAACAGGTGGCGCGCTGCTTGGCTTACATTGGTGCTTGCGAGTGATAATGCCACGACCAAAGACAAAACGAAACAGAAATGAGAAAAGGCCATGGTTGGAGAATGTTTGAGAAGCTGTTTGACTTTTAGTATTGGATAGATGTTTTTGATTGAAGAAAGTATGTATCCGATGGGTATTTATAGAGGAAAAATGTTGAAGAATTCTGAGGACTCGAGAAGCAATACGTGTGTTTGATGAGATGTGGTTGGAGGGAGTGCTAAGAAACCTGGGTTAGTTCACCTCCCAAGCTACAATAATATTGTTTGTTCAATAATATTGGCCAAACTCAAAAGGATGGCTTGACTAATAGAACCCTATAGGAAAGCGAACCTACCAGTTTATGAGCTATGACTCATCACGCTTTTTTTTTTCTTTTTTTTTTATAGGTAAGAAAGATTGAGTAGGCGATTAATTAGAAAGGTGGATCCTTCCAATTAATTGTGAATTCGAAAATCAAAGAACTGGGAAAAATCTTTGAGAATGCTTCATGAAAATTTGGAGGAAATGATTCATAGCTTCTCAAGGATAAAGTTGTTGAGGCCAAGGGATGCAATTTTTGCTGCCAGTAATCGTGCAGAAGCTTCTCCAGTGTAACTTATATTTGCCCAAATTTTCATCCTACGAGTGCTAAATGATGACTTACTTTTTCACTATATTTAAAATGACACCTTAGAGTATGTTTGTTGGTGTGTTGTGGGAAGTTTTTTTTTTTTTTGAAGTGTTTCTTGGTGGAGTACATATTGAGAAAATGTTTTGTATAGATTACACCAATTTATTTTGAAAAATTCAATGTAGAGCTTTACTTTCTTTTTCTCTTTTTTTTTTTTTAAAAAAAGGTCATGGTGGCCACACGGCCACCCTCCTCCATCCAAACCAGCACAGGGGTGGTCACGCAGCCACCTAGACCATCCCGTGGGTGGCTGCGCGACTATCCAGATCAACACTTGGCCACCCTAATTTTTTTAAAAAAATAATAAGTTAACTCTTATCTATATAAAAGTTTAGCACTTGTTTTGCCAAAATATTCTTATAACAAGAAAATGATACAAATTTATAAGGGAAAACTTTGGATAGTCCCCCTGCACTTTTCACTCTTTTGACATACTCCTCACAATCTTTAAAAACTCTCGCTTTGGTACCATGAACTTCTAGTTTTTTTCACTTATTCCCCTTCGTTAGGATTTTCCTTTAAATTCTAATAGAGGGATGCCAAAATTCCTAAAATATTTCTTATTTTTTTAGGAAAAAAATTGCAAGGACTTAGGCGTTGGTTCCTTAACGAAATTTGCAAAAACACCAACGCCTGAATTCTTGATATTTTTTTTATAATTTTTTATTAAAAAAAATAAGTGGTATTTTAAAAATTTTGATAGAATTTAATGGATGGAATGGGATAAGTGATAGACATTAAAAGTTCAGTGTACCAAATTGAGAGTTTTTAAAGATTATGGGATATATCAAAAGGGCTGAAAGTTTAATTAGGGGGCAATATGAAGTTTTCCCAATTTATAAAAAGTATTTTGGGTTTTGATAAGTGTTTTTGTGTTTTGAGATTTTTGTTAATATATTTGTTTTGAGATCGAATAATCACTATGGTCAAGCCCAAGTAAAATAGTCACAATTAGTCTCTCTCGCTTACCCATTTGATTAAAAAAATAAAAAACTTTAACCAACGTTATGAGATTAAGGAATCACTAAAGAACACGACTTAGTTGGTGAATTATGGATAAGAAGCATACCCTCAAACGGTAAAAGTTTTGTTAATATAGTAAAGAGAAAAAAGTTAGCTAAATCCGGTAATCTTAATTTCCAAAATGGATTTTTCTATCTTCTTCAAACACTCTTATTGCACTCCTCTAATTGATCCATAGACATAAAACACGAGTGAAAAATAATGAGCCATATACAACTAAATCTAATTCTCATTTTGTTTGAGAATAGTTGTTAATTTATTCCGTTGATGACTGTCCAAAGAGAATAAAAGTACTTGAGAATTTACAAACAATTTGTTAATTACAATTGTTCTTTACAATGTATTATTATATTAGCATATCACAATTCTCGATCAGAATTTCTTGAAATTTGTTGTTTAAATTGCATGCAATTAGCGTCCAAAATAAATGGATTCCAAATTTTGGATGGTTCAAAATAAGTGAGTTCCACACTCTCTGCGAGGATTATTAGAATAGTGTGCAATTCCTTAAATCTTAGTACATGATTATTTTTGTCTATGTGATTAGACTTTTAATTTTTGGAATTTTTTTTCGGAGAGGTTGCGCTTCTGCATTGACTATAATTAACCATTCTTCTTATACTTTTTTCCCCCCCTTTTTCCTCCCCTTATACCAAATCCCTCCCACGGATGGACAACAGCCTATTGGATCATGGTTTAACGAAATGATCTAAAGCTCATTCTTTTCTAAGCATAGGCTTTTTAAAATCATCCCCTTTTTTTTTTTTTTCCTTTTAATCAGTATGCCATTTCCACACGTTTAGCAATGAAAGTAAAAATGATAGTGGTCAATTCCGATAATGCTTTTCTCTTAATTTGGTTGGACGAATTTTCTCTGACTTAGCCTATTAAACTTAAGAAATTCATCCAACTCAGTCTTAAAAAAAATTGTCTCTCAATTTGCGGAAAAGCTGATGAGTAACATAAATAAGAAATCATATTCAATAATCATAAGGATGATTACAATAACATGAAGACTCACAAGTGACTCTGAAATACAAAAGAATGGCTCTACAATGATAGAAATAATCAAATCAGAATCTCTCACACAAACAAATTCAAATGGTGTAAAAAACACAAATATAGAACCAAAACAAGTTCCAACATATTCTAACACAATACAAGTACTGGCGCAAAGAATTATCCAAACAAAGCTGTCCTAAAGGACAGAAGAATGAAAATATGGCATCTCAAGGATTTGTTCTTCAATTTGATGGGGGTGGGGCGAGGAAAGGAATTGTTGGGATTGTCGCTGGAATGGTGGGGATTGAAGGGATTGTGGTCGGGATGGTGGGCAATGAAGTAGCTGGCAGGGGAGGTAGTGTGAATGTCGGAAGAGTTGGTTGAGTTGGTAGTGTAGGCAATGGGTTGGCAGGCAATGGTGGCAACGCGGCCTTTGGCAAAGATGGTAGAGTCGGCAATGTTGGCAACGGCATGCTTGGCAATGGTGGCAATATTGTGGGTTTAGGTAGTGTTGGCAGTGATGGCAGAGGAGGCAAGGTGCTGGGCTTGGGCAGAGATGGGATTGTAGGCAGTGTCAACGCTGGAGGTGGAGCAGCTGGTGTGTCCAACAGGTGACGAGCTGCTAGACTCATATCCGTGCTTGAGAGTAACAATATTGCTATGAACATCGAGATCAGAGGGAAACAATACTTGGAAAAGGCCATGGTTTCAATGACAGGAGCAGCAAACTTTGAGAGCTGGTTTCACTTTCTGCAGTATTGGCAAGTGGGATGACTTGAAGAACACATGGACTTGGTGGTACTAATAGATCGCCAAGTGTTGAAGGATTTTGAGGAGTGGGAGGAACAATGTGATCAGGTTGATAAGATGTGGTTGTAGGAAGTGTGAAGAAAGTACATTAGTTGGCCAACCTTCCAAAGTATACACATCGGAGGTTCAGAACTGCTAACGTATAATGTTGAAGCTTGAAATTAAGATAAAACTTACAAAAAAATATGCAATGAGTTTAGGAAATCTGCAGACCTACCTTGTTATGACTCATCAAAATATGTCGATGAGTTATTGAACGACTTTGGGACCAACAGATATGTAGGTTCACCGGGTAGCTTTCTTGTCCAACTAAAATTTGACAAGTGTGTTTGAGATTGCGATTTTATAGACAAAAAGTACGATTTTAAATCAAATCGTAAAAAATTGATCGTTTGAGAATTTTATTTTTAAAAAATTGCGATTTGAAAACACAGAAAATTTCAAATCGCAGGTAAGGGGATGCTTTTTTTAAAATGCATAATTTTAAAAGCTAAACTACGATTTTGCTAAACATTTAATTATGTTTTTAAAAATTACATTTTAAATCGCACTTTTTTAAATCGCAAACCTAAACAAACCCTTCTTGTGACACATGTTCGGATTCTTAGCAATTCGAGTTGGATTCCAAATATGAGATAGTATCTATGGAGCCTACCTATTGGTAGCAAATGTGATAGAGATCCTATGGGACTCTCCTTGGACAGGTAGGTACCGCAAAAAATTAACTCAAAAAAAGAATACCCTAATTTTATTGATGGAAGAATACCTTAAGTCCTTAAGTTTATTCCTGATATTGTAATTGTGATTTGATAAGTTTAATGAAAACATGAAATTTAACTCAAAAAAAGAAAAAGAAAAAGAAAATGGCACTTATATTTTGTTGTAACATAGGTATTTTTGTTGGGAGAGTTACAGGGAAATTACATTTCGCAATCTATAGCAATATACATTTCACAAACAAGGTTCCAGAAAATCTTGAGACTTTGTCACATCAAAGAGTGATTTTATTTATTGTGGAAATAAAGGCAAAACGAAGGCATCTAAATGGATCCTCTCCTTCAGCTCGACGGTGGTGAGGGAAGGTGAAATACAAGCTACTAAACCAGCTCTAGATTCAACAATACATAGTATAATGCCTCGATCACACTTAAGGCAACAGTGGCAATGTAGGAGTCGAAGGTTTGACTTGATTTATTCGATGTGCCGGCAAAGGTATCCAACGTGACTTTGTTAGAGTAGGTTGAGTCAACACTTCTCGCAATGGATGAAATGGTGCGGCTGTCGGTTTGGGGTGCATAGCGCGCATCATGGGAAGATCATATGGGATTACAGATAGAGCCAAATCTGCTGTTGGTCCTGCCGGTGTGTCCAATTTTGATGGCAGTGGGGTGAGGAGATGAATGTTTGGCAATTTTGATGGACTGATGGAGATTGAAGGGATTGTTGTTGGGCTATTAGGCAACTGACTGCCTGCTGCTGAAGGTAGTTTCACTTTTGGATCTGTCGGCATGTTTGTTAAAGTTGAATGTGCCAAAAGTTGGGCTTGATGAAATTGCAATGTGGAGTTGGGCATAGTTGGTTCAGTAGGCATTGAGGGTATCTGGGTGGAAGGCAACTGTGGCAATGTGGAAGTAGAAGGTATTTGGGTGCCTGGCAAAAGTGGCAAATGGTTGGTAGGCAATTGCGGCATTGTGGTTTTAGGCAGTTTTGGCTGAGAAGGCGTTTGGGTGCTTGACAATATTGGAAATGAGGAGTTTGTTAGAGTAGGCTGAGTCGACACTTCTGACAATGGATGAAACGGTGGGAATGTCGTTTTGGGTTGTACTAAGAATGGGTGCTGAGCGTGCAACATGGGCAAATCAGATGAGATCACGGACAGTGTCAAATTTATGGTTGGAATTGCTGGTGTGTCTAAAAGTGGCATGTTGCTTGGCTCACATCGGTGCTTGAGAGTGACAATGCTAAAATCAAAGTCACAACGAAAATATGCTTATGTAAAGCCATGATGATTAGGGCAGAAAGTTGAGAGAATTTGTAATATGTGTATGTGTGTGGTTTGAAGAAGAGCAAGTAACATCCATTGGGTTTTTATAGAGAATATATGTTGAAGAATCCAAAGATTTGAAAATTTGATGAGTTGGAGCTGCGGCAAGTTTTGAGGAGCATTGGTTGCAAGCTTAACCTCGCTCCATTCATTGGTTGCAGTTTCAAACATAAATTAACTTTAACCAATGCCTTCAATACACTTAATTAAGCATGCCAATGGGCTATTGAACTAGCCGTGGACCAACAAATTAAGTTATTAATTTGTGGACACAATCGATTTCAATGGTGCTTCACTCATATGGCTCTTCTCACCATTTGGCCACTAGTATGGCCTCTCAAGCATACTAATGTGTGATCAACCCAAACCAACAATTCGATTTTTTCTATGTAAAAGGATAATATTAAATTTAGTTTCTAGTTTTCATTTTATTTTATTGTGGTCTCTGGATTTTCGTTTCATTTCGATATAGTAAAGAGGAAATCTTGTTCTCATATAGTTTAGAGAATAGTTGTGAATTTATTCCCTTGATGACTGTCCAAAGTGAAGAAAAGTATTTGTGAGAATTTACAAACAATTTGTTAACAATTGTTTTTTTACAATTTATTATTATATTAACGTATCATTATTCTGGATTAGGATCCTGTGTAATTTGTTGTTCGAATTGTATAAAATAAAGATAGTTCGAGATAGGTGAGCGCCCCACTCCAGATTGTTCAAGATAGGGTGGCCATGCACTTGCCCTCTTTGTAGAAATTGCCCGAATTGCATGTAATTCCTTAATTTATAGTATCTAATTATTATTATTGTCTATGTGGACCGACTTCAATTTAGGGGATTTTTTTTCTCGGATTGGTCACGTTTTAGCATACACTATAATTTATGGAGTTTAACCTTACTTCTTATACTTTTATTATTATTATTATTATTATTATTATTATTATTTTCATTTGACAATGATATATTGTGTTTTTGAAAAATTCTTCCAGTTCAATTTAAAAGAAAACTTTGTCTATTAATTCGAAGAGCAGCTCATGAGTAACATAAATAAGGTATCATATTCAATACTCGTAAGGACGATTACAATAACACTAACACTCGCAAGTGCATGACTCTGAAATATAAAAGAATAGACTCTACAATGATAGAAATAAATCATCGGAATCTCTTACACAAACAACTCAAGCCTCTAAAACACAAATATATATGAAGAATGGAAATGTGGCATCTCAAGGATTAGTTTTTCAATTTGAGGGGGGTGGGGCGAGGAAAGGAATTGTTGGGATTGTCGCTGGAATGGTGGGGATTGAAGGGATTGTGGTTGGGATGGTGGGCAAAGGTGTATTTGGCAGCGGAGGTAGTGTGAATGTCGGAAGAGTTGGTTGAGTTGGTAGTGTAGGCAATGGGTTGGCAGGCAATGGTGGCAACGCGGCCTTTGGCAGAGATGGTAGAGTCGGCAATGTTGGCAACGGCATGCTTGGCAATGGTGGCAATATTGTGGATTTAGGTAGTGTTGGCAGTGATGGCAGAGGGGGCAAGGTGCTGGGCTTGGGCAGAGATGGGATTGTAGGCAGTGTCAACGCTGGAGGTGGAGCAGCTGGTGTGTCCAACAGGTGACGAGCTGCTAGACTCATATCCGTGCTTGAGAGTAACAATATTGCTATGAACATCGAGATCAGAGGGAAACAATACTTGGAAAAGGCCATGGTTTCAATGACAGGAGCAGCAAACTTTGAGATCTGGTTTCACTTTCTGCAGTATTGGCAAGTGGGATGAATTGAAGAACACATGCATGGACTTGGTGCTATTTATAGATCGCCAAATGTTGAAGGATTTTGAGTGGGAGGAACAATGTGATCAGGTAGATAAGATGTGGTTGTAGGAAGTGTGAAGAAAGTACATTAGTTGGCCAACCTTCCAAAGTATACACATTGGAGGTTCAGAACTGCTAACGTATAATGTTGAAACTTGAAAGATATAACTTCGAAAAAATATGCAATGAGTTTAGGAAATCTGCAGACCTACCTTGTTATGACTCATCAAAATATGTCAATGAGTTATTGAACGACTTTGGGACCGACAGAGATGTAGTGGGGTTCACCAGGTAGCTTCCTTGTCCAACTAATGATTTGACTACCACTTCTTGTGACACATGTTCCGATTTATATCACAATTTGTTGTCCCGAACAATTCGGCCGAAGTAAAAATCTTGTAAATAATTAATATCCGGCTGTAGTATAGAAATAAAGTCTTCAAAGTTTTGTTCTATAATGGGATTAGAGAACAATACGTAGCTTTTTAACTCCCGACAGAAGACAGATGATCACCTCAATTTGGAGATCATGAAAAGATTTGTGAATGATATCTATATTATGAGAAATGTTAAATACATTCTCACTCTCATTCTCACACCTTTTGACATGACACTAAAAATTATAATTGGATTCAAAATTTAATAGTATCAACCCAAAATCTAATGAGGATTTTTAGTACCACGTTAAAAAATGTACATTTTGGAGTGTACGAGTTAGAGCTTGTGTAGAATTTCTCTTTCTGTTTACTTCATTGGTAATAGAGCATTACTTCATACGTAGTGCACTAAATTAGTTTTGCACTCAACTGGCTATGTTTGTTAAAAATTTTATTTTTGCAGTGAAAATTGCCATTTTATTTTGGATGAATCAGTACCATTGGATTTTGAATCTAAATGTCGATTTTCACTGTAACGTCAAAGAGTATACACTTAGGAGTCTGCAATTAGGAGTGCATGTAACATTTCTCCAACAAAAAAAAAACATCTCAACTGGATAATTGAGTGCAAAACTTAGATTTTAAAAGTTTTGATGCATCTACCTCTGCTTTTATTTCTCTATGATCATTATTTTCTATTATCTACTCGTAACTCTTAAAAATTACTATATGTTATAATATATATAAGCCTCAAACATATAATTTAGCCTCAAACCTATATCCAATTTAGTACTTATAGTTTACATCAATTACAGGTAAATTACACCATTTATTTACAAGCAATCAACATTAATTTCTTTCAAGTACCACGTACATAATATTCGATACTATTTGTCCAAAAACTAGCTAGTGTTTATATATGTAATATGTCGCCGGGAATATGGAATATTTGATGTTTCTTCATATAAGTTTGGCAACATCACTGTGCATGGTATATTTGTCATGATCAGAATCAGATGTTAACATTATCCTCATTGTCATGTTCATTTGATGGACTGGCATCACTGCCTGGGATGGAAGTTTTTCTCCCCTACAGATTATTTTAAGGATAAAAAATGCAAAATTAGCATCAGTGGTTACAGCGATTAGTAATAAAATCCCTATGATTTATAAAGTGTCTTAAAACTTCTCGTAATAAGCATAAATGACAAATAATTCTTTACCCTGAACTTTTACTTGAAATTTTGATGGAAAGTATTGCCACATCACTTTCAATAATAATAAGACATGTGTCCTGTATAATTCAATATAAAAAGAAAAATAAAAAGTTATTTTTTTTTTCTAAATAAAAAAAGAAGAAATTCTATGGGGGTGGTAGAACCTCTCCAAGCTTTTGGGGATGGTTTGGCCAACACCTTTGCCCAATATGAGAGTGGACCTCCGACCATTCCCATAGAATTTTTTTTTAATATATTTATATTTATATGCTTTTCTTTTTATATTTTTATATTCTTATATTATAGGGAACACATATTTTGTTATTATTGGTGTTGATGTGACTCTGACAGTTTCGGTCTAAATTTCAAACAGAAGTTTAAGTTGGAGAATTATTTGTCATTTATGCTTACCACAAGAGTTTTAAGCCATCTTTCAAATCTTAAAAGAGGTTCTTGCAAATCAGTGTAATTACATAAACTTATTTGCAATTTTTCTCTTATTTAAAGAGTGGGTTAAGGCAGTATATTCTAGTCTTCCTTCCTCGTTTTAGTAATCAATGGAAGATAGAGGCTCATCATCAAAATAAAGAAGTAATCATATATATTCGTAAGGACAACAATGACAATAATAATCCGACTGACTGAAATGAGTAAAGAATTACTCCACCGATAATAAATACAAGCTGTATATAGTATAAACCCCAGCCCAAAAAAAGAAAAAAAAGAAAAAGAAAAAAGTAGAGCCAAGCTAGGCAGACTCCAACACACAGGAGAAACGCTGCATGAAGTAGCGGTACAAACACAGAACCATCCAACAATGGGGCAGGAGAAAGTGAATGGTCCTATGGATCTTCAAGGACTAGCAGTTCAGTTTGATGGGGGTGGGGAGAAGAAAGGAATTGTTGGAATAGAGGGGATTGTAGTTGGGATGGTGGGCAATGGAGTGGCAGCTGGCAGAGGAGGTAGAGTCACCTTGGGAACTGTTGGCAAAGTTGGCTGAGTTGGCAACGGGATCGCAGGCAACGGCGGCAACGTGGCTTGAGGCAGTGTTGGCTGAGATGGGAGTGGTGGCAATGTGGGCTTTGGCAGAGTTGGTTGAGTCGGCAATGGCGTGCTAGGCAGTGGGGGCAATGTGGCTTTAGGCAGTGTTGGCACCGAGGGCAAAGGAGGCAATGAAGCCTTTGGCAGAGATGGAATTGTAGGCAGCGCCAGTGCCGGGGGTGGAGCCGCCGGCGTGTCCAAAAGGCGACGAGCCGCCATGCTCATATCGATGCTTGACAACGACAATGTCATAATCAAAGACAATAGGAAAAAATGAGTAGAACCAGCCATTGTTTGATAGAGGCGCAGAGACAGCTTGTTCTTAATTTCTCTATATTTGTGTTGTGAGTTGAAGGCAGGGAAGTCGTAATTGGTATTTATAGAGTGGAATGTCGAAGGGTTCCAAGTGTTTGATGAGATGTAGTTGGAGAAGCGTGGGAGAAATTCTCGTTAGTTCACCTTCCCAACAAGACGTACGTAATTAAAGCCTGTCAAACACAACCTACCTGCCCTCTCGGGGGATAACTTAACAAAGGCAATCTGTAATGGAAGCAAATTTTGATGACTCATTACCTCTCACAATTTGACTACTTAACTAAATAATACATCAATTTGATTATGGTGATTAGATTTGATTATCGAATGGATTTCATATTGGACAAAATTTTTTAAAAAAAATTGGGTTGAAAAAAATTCCTTCAATATAATCTATTAAATTGACATGTGTCTTTAAGATGTGTGAGAATCACATACTTTAAGATTAATACATATCAATTTAATAAAATAAATTGAAAAAATTTCATCCACCCGTTTGAAGAAAAGTTCAAATCTTTCTTTTCACCAAAACCCATCTTCTATTAACATCATAAACACGATGAGAATTACCACTTCAGTTGGTCGATGATTGATACACGCTTTCAATGGCTAACCCATTAGTACACTCTTTTGACATTAAACACAACTAATGACAAATGTACGTCAATCTTACCCAACAGCCCAATCACGTTTTACTTGATCAAGTCTAGGCTTTGGAATAAAGAAGGAAGAAAGATTAGAAACTAGAGATAGGCTTTGGAACCCCTCCCCCTAAACAGAAGAAAAAAAAAAAAACACTGGAGGATCATCCAACCGTTGAAAAATAACACTAGCAGCTTTTTAAACTACAACCTTAATTTGGATGTTTTTATAGCTATGGAGTTCATGTATAGACACACGGAGTTTGGCTTGCCACCAATGAAAAAATCATTAGAGATTTCTTGTGCAAAAATAAACAGCAAGGATTGCAAGATTAGGGGAGAATTAATCTAATTATTTTTTTCATTATAGATAATCACCACAGTTTATTTTTGCACATGAGGATCTGCAACGATCTTTTCCACTGGATGCAAGCCAAACTCGTAGACAAGTATGCTACTACTCCATAAAGGAAGAAAAGTATATATAATACGTACACCATGTGAAGCCTAATGAAATCCTACCATGTACCTATTATTTTTTTCATTCCTATTAATTCATACAATTCCCCTCACTGATTCCACATAATTATAATGGAATCCCGTCTCATAAAAGTAGCAATAATATTAGACCACAAATTTGTAATCATCAAGTGAACCGTGAGACCTTGGCAAAATGGTCCTCTCTATGGCCACTTTCAAAGCTCTCTTTAGCGCTTCATTATTTCGACCACCCGGCAGCTCTCGCACCGACAAAACAGTCTTGGTCCTCCCACCCACCGTCACCATCTCAGACTTCACCACCTTCCCTTTCGCTGTTCTCAGCACCCTTGCCACCGTCGACATCAATCCAGGCCTATCCTCACAGCTGAAGGTGACCTTCACCAGCGGCCCCTGCTCATCCTCACAGTCTTTCAAACGCAGCTCGTCCATCTCTCCCGGAAACACACAGTCCTTTGGGCTGCCACCACAACAAACTGCTTCCAAAGCCGAAACTGTCCTTCTTAGCACCCTCACTTGCCGGACTGTCTCTGTCAGCACCGCCGCCTTGTCCATCTGTTGTTAAGATAGAAGACATCTTCTTTCATTATTAGAAAAAATTTCATAAAATTCCTCTAAATTTTCACGCATTTTAAAATAGCCCATTTAAAGTATTAAAAATTTTCAATTTAGACTATTGAACTTCCTATTTCTTTTAATTTTTTTCCTCCGTTGAAATTTTCCGTTAAATCTGAATTAAGGGTGTCAAAATTTCTAAAATACTTATTTTTTTAGGAAAAAAGAAAAAGAAAAATTGCAAGAATCTAAGCGTTAGTCAATATTTAACAGAATTTGCAAGAGTACCCACTCATAAATCTTTGAAAAATTATTTTATATATATTTTGTTTTTTTAAAAAAAAAAAAAGTATTTTGAAAATTTTGATAGAATTTAACAGAAAATCATAGTGAATGGAGGGGTGAAGTTTCCCTAATGATTACTTGTTTTGATGCTAATAACAAAGAAACAAAGTTCATGATGAACTCACAAATATTATATATTTTTATGGGTGAGTGGATATCTGTTACTTACTTTGATCAAGTTTGGAAGGATATTGCGAAGAGTGGCGTATTGGCCATTGATTCGCATCCTACGCCTCCTCTCTGCCTCGCTATGCTTCTTGGCTGCGACTTGTTTGGCCTCAGCTTTTGATTTTGGTTTGGAGGCTGAAATTTTATGGTTGATGGTATTGGCTGAGAAAACTCCTTGAGAGAAGCTATTTTGTATTGTCCGTGCTTCTGACTTGTAGTAACTTTGAAACTGTTGGACGTTTTGTTCTAACTACATGTATAAAATCAACAAATGAGGCTGACTAACATATATAAGATAAGATATGGCAAAACAAGGAAAGTGAATTTCCTGGCCGAATCGGGCAAAGAATTATGAAGAGGGTTACGGGCTCGAGATGCTCAATAACCCTAGGCGCATGGCTTATCCGCCCAGGACACTTCGGCCCGAGATCTCCTCTCTCATTTAGTGAAATTCAGGCAGAAAATTTCAAAGAATCCTAGTGAACGCTCGTAGAGAGAAAGAGAACATGTTACCTGTCGCAGTAATGCCATGAGAGTGAGAATAAATTTGCCTCTACAGAATCTGTCTCTTAAGTATAAACTATGAGGAAGGATATTTGCCTTTTTGTGGAAGTGTTCACTAGATGAAGAAGAGAGACGGGAGAGAGAGTAAATTGCTAATGGAAATATATATGGCTTGCACTAATAAAGCAAATTTAATGAGGTGGTTTAAATAAATATATTCTTTTTTGAGCGTGAGGTGGTATATATTTGCAATTAAGTTAGGGAGATTGAGTGTTAAACCAAATAATTGGATTTAACACCCGGTTGATTTTATGCTTAAATTTAAGATCGTCTAATCTAAAATGCTTGATATGGTCTGATTTTTCCTCCAGGAAAAATCTGAAAGCGGATTTCAATCTTACCACTTATACCTCCTATTTTCTCTCTCTCTCTCTCTCTCTCTCTCTCTCTCCTCATGCCTCTTTCAAGACCTTCATGGCCATGGAAGTCGGTCCATAAGAAAATTAAATAGTTGTTATGAACCTAAATATCAAACTCGTAATCGGATAATTAATTAGGGTAGGTTTTTAGAGGGAATCTGAACCTCCTTCAAACCAAGAGTTTAGATATAAACTTCTCTTTATATCAGTTTTTTTCAGAAACTTGATTTATATAGACTTACAACCGTAGCAATTGACTCCTACTACAAAACAATTAACTCAAAAACTCTTAAACTCATATGGACTCTAAGACCCCAAATACAAAATAACTTACAGTTAAAGACTCCTATAACTCAAATATTTGAGAGGGGGAAAGACGAAGGAACATCGACTCCTAAGCATAGAGGACTATAACAATAGCCTAGACATTTTTTGCAAAGTAAATTAAAGCAGGAGAAGAGTGGTGACAGACAGCCTTGACTGCACCTTTGGGAAAGCATGCAATTACAACATATTAACAAGCTCAGCAGCTGATAGTAACTAATAGAATAGAAGCAAGTACAATTAGGAATTTGACTAAAAGAGAACTCATTTCTTGCCAATTTTCTAGTAGTATTTGGCATTTACTGTTTGGCAAGTGCAATTTACGTACCTTGTGGCTTTTCCTTCTGGTAGGATATATATGTTTCATGATGTCACTAGCAGTTTGAACTTTTAAAACTCATACTGGAATTTCCTAGAGGATAAGAAATGCTATTAGTGTGTTCATGGACATTATATATGTAGCATGTCAGACTTAGAGTTGATTCTCTTATTGGATTTGTTCAATCCTGTGTTAATAGGTGGTTAGTGCGATTCTAGGGTTTTTCTCTAGTACCACTTTGCATAATGTCTAGGCTGATGGTGTGCTTGGTTGCATTGGCCTTGGCCCATGGTGTTGTTCCTTCTCTTTTTGTGTTGTTTAGTTTGGGTGGTTTTGCTTGGTTGCTCTATAGTTGGCTAGCTTCTTGCATAAATTTAGCTCATTTGAAAAAAATTGTTCTTCCAATCCACATGAAAAGTATATCAGCCAGATCATGAACAATGTCCCACACAAACTGAAATATTTAAGCATGCAATTCTTTAGGAATTTAAGTGAAAAGTTCATGCAGATCAGACACATATCTAAAAAAAAATGGTCTTGCAGAGCAGCTTGAGTTGATTTTCAACAACATCACCATCAAATATTACTCTTGGACCTATTCACAGAAGCAACCTGTAATTTAACAAAAACATCGACTTTAAGCTTCAATAATATTCATCAGTCTCATACAACATTCATCACAAACATCATATCCGATCAAAAGAGTTGAAACTAATCACAAAAGCAACCCATAATCAAGATTCACTCATCCCTGCAGTTTGAACAACATCCAAACAGAAAAATCATTCACCATGGGCAGTAAAAAACAAAAAATGGTAAACATAGAAGAAGAAAATCATTGAGAACTGTTCCAAGACACTTTTAATTTTCATCTAGAAGATTAGAAAACTATACCATAATCACATGCAGCACTAGCTTTGAACTACATAATCAAATCAAACTGATCCCAAAGAGCTAGGCAACCAAAATACTACTTGCTGACTGCTGAGTAAAAGATCCTATGTTAGATGGACAAAAAAGTAATTCCTTTTCTCTTAATCACTGCCGACCCAGTACTAGACCAACAAAAACATCATCATCCCCCTCAAAGAACTCCAACTCATCCTCACCAGAGTCACCACATTCCACACTCAAATTCTTTCTTTCCGTTCCATTCGTCCCTCTCCCCATTATCTTCTTGGTTTTCCTCGCCACAGTCTTCACGTTCTTCATCGCCCGCCGGCCCGCCTTAGTCTTCACATTCCTCATTTGCCCATTCTCTTGAACGCCATCGTTTTTACCCTCGCCATCATTCTCGGCACCCTTTTCATACCCCAAAGGAAAACAGCACCAGCCACAATGGTACTTCTCCTCCCCCACCTGCACGATCTTGGGCAGCACGTTGATCGCCACCCCATGAAACGCCTTCCGACATTTCTGGCACCTCAGGCAACACTCCTCGTAAACCTTCTCGTACTCGTACATGCAGTAACAGTACGGACACAGGGTCCAGAATGTCTCCGTACTGATCTCGCTCTCGGTCCCTTTCTTTTCGGGCCCGTCAGTTTCGCTCTCGTACCGGGTTTTCTTTACAGGGTCGGACAGCACGGACCAGGCGTCGCGGATGAGGACCCGGGCGTCATCGGAGAACGCGAACTTGTTGACGGTCGGGTTCAGGAGGGCCGCCAGTTTCTCGAACTGGGTCCAAATGAGCTCCCGGTTCTCGGAGTCGGAACGACGGACTTGGAGAATAGAGAAGTAGTCCAGGTGGCCGTTTTCGAGGCGGCGTTCGGCTGCCAGCAAAACGTCGGCGACGGCCAGGATCTGGTCAGCGACGGAGGTATTCCCCGGGTCGGAATTTCGGGCTTCGAGAGCGTAGCTTCTGCAGCTGGGCAGGTCTCGTCGGGTCAGGAAATGCGCGGATAGTCCGAGAAGATATTTGGGTCCCATTGCGTTGCTTGCTCCCTTCATTTCTCTCTGTTTGGGATTTTTTCAGGTAATGGGAGAACAAGACGGACGGAATGGGAATGGCTTTTAAACGGGATTACCCAGTGGACGATAATGGGCATGAGTTTGTTTATGAAATTACGGGTTTGTATAATGACTGGTATGTATCTGAGCCTTACAATTCTGTGGGATGACAGATGTGGACGGTTGCGATGGGCGTAGGGTCTGACTTTGAACAGATGGGGTGTTTTGGTCTTTTAGATGGGAAGGAATTTAATAAGATCCGGGTCACTCTGCTTGATTGCTTGGGGCGAAATCTTTATCTGCTTCTGTGCTCTGAGCCGGGTGGACAGTGGACTTTTACCAAATATGGTTAAGGAAATCATCGGTCAAAGAGGTCTGATTTTCTGACGGCATCGTTATTTTGGGTGCATGGTGCCATGGACCACATCGATCTGGTGGTGGCGTGGTGCACAGTGCATTTCCGTACATGAGCGCTAAAGGTGTGATTGCAAGCACTAGCAGGCTTTATTTTCATTTTTTCTTTTCTTTTCATGAATAACAGGCTTATTTTTCTGCTCATTCAAATTAAGAGACAAATCCAGTACTTGATTGTTAGGATAGAGAGTATGATATTTGTAATGTTTTTTTTTTTTGTTTGCTTGATTCTAGCAATGGTCTCTTTATAATCTAATAAAGAAATCCAACACAATATATAACATGGTATTCTTACTTTTTACATTGGATTGTAATTGTTGGATGGAATGTTCCCTTCTCCTTCTTCCTTTCTTTAGGCTACTATAGTGAATGAAAGTTCAAGCAACGTATGTTCAATTCCGCTCTTGCTTTGAGGACTACAGACAGAACTTTACCTTTTGTGTGACATAAAGGTGAAAAATATTTTTTCGTTATGAGAAGTAAGTTTTTCTTAAGAGCAATGATACAAGTCACCCTCCATGTCTACCTTGTGTCAACCAAAAGTGATGTGGCTTTTAAAATCACCATTAGATCAAAAGTCAACAATCATTGATAATAAATTCAATGGTAATTTTAAATGTCACATCACTTTTGGTTGACATAAGGTAGACATGGAGGGTGACATATATAATTACTCTTTTCTTAATGCATTTTTCTTGAAAATGGAAAGCAAAAAAGACAAACAAACATATTTTATTGGCTTGTTACAAATCATAAGGATTAACATGATTCCATAAGCTATAAAACCTAAGGTGCTATATATTTATTATTGACTTGTTACATATTTTAAATTACAGTAAGGATTTATATACAGATATCATATTATAATACACGTAAAGTTTTGTGATTAAATGTAAAAAAATGGGAGAATATTAAAACAGAGTCATCATCATAACAAACTTCCTCTCAACAATCTCATGAAGATCATCAACAGCATCGAGAATATAAGGATAAACTTGTAATAGCTATACCCAAAACGTGATATGCATCGTTTAGTTATGTTTGATCAAATGACAGAGTCATGTGGCCCAAATGCACTGCAGCCTATTGGGCGTCTTGGGCTTAGCAATGCCTTAGCCTCGAACGACCACTGCGTCTTGGGCTCTGGCTCTATTCCTCCAACAACTTATGGCGCACCATTTCATAGAATGCCTTAGGCTCAGCCTTCCGATCCAGTGTTAGAAATGGGCTCAGCGTGCTCTGCCTTTATCAGTGTCCAAGTCCCCAAAAATCACAAAGGAGCCACTCATTAGGATTCGATAATTTTTTACACAATTTATGAATTTAATACAAACCCAACACAAAATTAGTGGACTATGGTTAAAAGGTTTGACCATTTTAATTAAATTAAAAATGTTAAGATTAACCTATATAATTTTATAATCATACCTCGACACGATTCAAATTCGAAACGCGACATAAGACTTACAACTTTTTTATCCGACCTATAAATTCAAAACAAAATTAATGAGTTATGGTTGAAGGGTCTTACCCATTTATTTAAATGGGTCAAATTAAAACTGATCAATATAATTTTCTACTCATATACTTGACCCAAACAAATCACATGATCACGAATTGTCATCTCAACTCCTCATCATCCAATATAGTGGTAACTGATAAGGATTTTGAATTTATTAGAGCTTAATTCATGATGATTTCACTGAACGTAAGGAAGAATGGGATTTTAGTCTCAGAGAATACGCAGCCACAACATATGGATGACAATAAAACAAGTTGTCTAACTGATCTCCATGACATATTCAGTTTTAGTAAACGCTTAATTTTGTTGAGCTTGCTAATGCCACTGCAATAACCGACATTCAGACAAACGAATAGGTTGACAAGTGACCCCCACAAGCTGGCTAAGCTAGGGGCCTCAAAACCAGAAGAGATAAGGCTGTCAATTGCAGAAGTCAACAAATCTTTCTTCTACAGGGCTAGTTAGCCCGTCTTAAATATTGCCTCTAAAAGACATTTTTCTTGGCACTTTTCAAGAACCTCCACTCCTACATGCCAGCCAGTGCCCCCTAGGATATGCCCCCAACACCAACCTCACCGCTTTCCTTTTCATAGATGTGTAGGGAAATAATGAAAAGCATTTCTCACGAGAAAGTTTGAACTTACCACCCTATTCTAAGTTTGTGACTTATCTCCCTATTCTAACTCGTCAAAATCATCTGCAGCTTCCTTTCTATCAATAATTGCTAACCCTTACCAACCAGGATAAGGATAAGTATCCTCCTATATATGGTTAAAGAATGTGGTTCAGCCACTTCCGTTAATTCGTTTGGGGTATTTAAATTATTTTAATGATCAATTTGAAAGTGACTAAATCACATCCGTAAAAAACGAGTAACTCGAACACATCCAACAACTATCCAAGTTGCTAATTCTTTTCAATTATTGTTATAACTTGGATCGTTTATTTAAATTGAACAACTCAAATAAAATGTATTGGATCGGATGCAATACTCGATCTCAATCCTACAAACAAACACTTCAAATATTGTGTTCACCCTTTGCTAGGGAATTGAAAACGACACCAAAGCCTACTTGTAAACAATGTCATTGTCTAATTCAGCCATTTTTATTTTCTAATTAAAAAAGATGGGTGCGGGCACTGCTCGCTAAAAAATCTACATGAGAGACTTAGATAATGAGAATCGTAAACATTTTTTTAAATTCGACTAAACACCTAACTCTATTAGAGCATTAGTAGCAGCTTCTCTTAAACCTCATTTTCTTTCCTAGTGTAGAAAAAACTATTAAAAAATACAAAAAAAGTCTCTGCAGCAGCTTCCCTAAGTTTTCTCTAAACTATAGAAACACCAAAGAAACCACTATTGGTTCCCTTCATTTAGGGAACAAAAAATAGTTCCCTTATTATTATTTTAATATAAAAACTTTCTCCTTCCTCTCTCTCTTCTCTACCATTTGTTTAAAACAATATTTAAATAATTTCTCTTTCCTCTCTCTTTCTTCTAACATTTAATTTAAATAGTATTTAATTCATATAGAAAAAGATGAAGGGAAGCTATTGTGGAGTGCATTTAAATAGGGAATTAAAAAATGGTTTTATTCCCTACATTAAAGAAAAGTTTAAGGGAAGCTGCTGCTAATGCTCTTAGGACATTAATAAAAATCAATATAATTTACACTGATCAAACATAAAAATTTTCATTAGAAGATTTGAACCTATACCTTAGCCTGATTAGGTGCATATGAGATTCTTATTTGAGAATTCAAACCCATAACCTAACTTCCACCTAATCACTTTAAAAAATTGGGTTAAACACGCTTTGGGTACATGTGGTTTATCCGATTATCAAACAGATATCTCGTTTTTAAAACGCATTACAGGTGGTACTTGTAGTTAACATAACTACCAAGTTAGTACTCCCGTCAAGATTCCGTCAAAAAATTAACTGAGCGCCACGTCACCACCAATTAAAATGCGACACGTGTCTAGTTGACCAAATTTGAACGCCCATTAGCCAAAAAATAATAAATGTAAAAACTTAAAAAAAACTTAAAAAAAAAAAAAAAAAAAAAACACTTAAAAACACTTAAAAATCCTAAACTTTTTTTTTTTTTTAAAATTATATAATTAGACAGTGGCCACCCCATTATGGCCAAGTGGGTGGCTCTCTATGGCCGGTCTGGGGGTGGCCGAACCCACCCAAGGCCCTTGGGGGTGGTCGCCACCCTAAATTGCAAAAGGGGGTGGCCGAAACCACCCGCAAAAGCCCAAGGGGGTGGCTCGACCACCCCAAGGGCCTTAGGGGTGGCTTCGGCCACCCTAGACCGGCCGGTCTGAGCCACCCCAAATTGCGAAAGGGGTGGCTCTTGGGTCTTAGGGTGGCTTCGACCACCCTAGACCGGCTGGTCTGGGGTGGTCGAACCAACTCCAAGGGCCGAAACCACCCCCAAGAGCCCAAGGGGATGGCCGGCCACCCCCGGTTGGCTCTGGGGTGATTTCGGCCACCCCAGATCGGCCATAGGGGGTGGCTGAAACCACCCCTTGGCCAAAATGGGCCGGCCACCCCCACTGTCTAATTTTTTTTTTTAGTTTTTTTGTTTTTTAAGTTTTATTATTTTATTATTTTTTTGGCTGATGTGACATTCAAATTTGGTCAATTGGACCACGTGTCACATTTTAATTAATGATGATATGGTGCTCCATTAATTTTTTGGACGGAATCTTGATGAAAATACTAATTTAATAGTTAATGTAACTACAAATACCACCTATAATACGTTTAAAAATAAAATAACTGTTTGATAATCGGATAAACTACATTTAACCAAAAAAACATGTTCAACCCTTAAAAAATTTTATTTGGCCATTGAAGTACTGTCCCATATGGTTGGCTAATGATAAAGGTCAGTTCAGGCTGAATGAATAGTTCATTCAGCCTGGACACTTTTTCTAATTTTGGTGGACTCCATCCCATTAAATATATATATATATATATATATATATATATATAAATACTAAAAACAGCCAAACTGATTCACTGTTAAATGAGTCTGAGCGAGTTCAATCAGTACTCCGTATGGTTAATTCAACCAATTGAATGTTGCAATGCGAAAACACCGCGGGTCCAAGGCTTAAATCAAGTGGTCAACAAAGTGGATGACAGCTCTACAACATCCAAATCATTGTTTTGTCCCAGCAACCCTTCATGACAGTCTTGAACCTTGCGCTGAGTCCTTCCTTTTCCCCTTTTCCCCTTTCGTCCCTCTTTGTACTCCATCGGGGCCCTTCATTTGCTTAATATGGGTATGGTTTTCAGGTAGACACGTGGTATTGTACAAACTAGTACCATTTTCCTTTTCCTTTTGGGCATTCAATCAATTAAAATGGGGGAGTTTAAATGATTTCATGTCAATCAAAAATACGCATCGAGAGTTGAACCGAGTTTGTCGCAAAATCAAGATATTTCTGTCCCTGCTGCCTGCAACAAAATGGTCTGTAATCAAGCTGTCCATTACTAGGGCTGTTTATCCATGTCTATATGTCTTTTGGATAAAGATTTCAATGATAATCATATACGTGTTTACAACAGTTTGTTTTTGCACGTGTCAAACACCAATTAATTTGTGCATGAATAAAAGAAAAATACAATATATAAGCAATGGAGGGTACCAGCTGCTGGAGATAACTAGAGATGCTTAAAGTCAGCAAGATATTTGGATAAAGTTATAAATTGCTTGGATGCATAGTATTGAGTCGGGCCGAGAAAGCCTCTTTTACTTAAATGTGAGTTAGTTTTTATAGTGATTTATTTGCATATGCTTCCCATAATTTTTTATGCCATGATTTATCTTTTGCGTGTCGTTTTTCTTATGTTTACCTTGATTGAGATACGATTTATTCTTAAAATTATGGCAGTTAAGTGCCCGTGTAACACGATAATAGTTCATAAATTGATTCCTTATTACGAATATGAAGTATTTTCAGAATTATTTTGGGCTTGATAAATGGGTCACGTGGGCTTGCCAGCCCATAACTCAATAATATGATTTAAAAATAAATATCAATTTAATAAACTAAATTAAAAAAATTTCTTTTTAACATAGTTTTTTTAAAAAAACAAAAAAAAAAAAAAATTACTTTATCCAAACAAACTGTTGAGGGACTAGATGCCCCATTTTAAGGCCTGTATTGTCATGAAAAGCTGAAGCACGGAGAACCGCATTTTTTAAAAAAAATTTCCTGAGCTGGGAGAACCGCATATTATTACATCATTTTGATCCATTAATAATTTGTTATATATGCTGGTGGATGAAGTTTCTAAAAGTTCTTACATAAATTTTTCTTAATCCTCCTGGTACATATAGCTTGATTCTATTTTTTTTAATCTATATTATTATCAAGGATTCGATTTGGAGAATATATAGCTTAGCTCAAATTCCCACGTGGATCCTCAAACACAGGCATATTGAAGCTAATTAAGAGTAGAAAGATGGGAAATATATACAAAGAAAAAGAGTACTCTATCTAATATATATATATACATATAAAGTCATTGTCAAACGGGTTTCTCATTCTAAACTTCCATTAGCAGCTATTATTATAGGAATCTAGATAGTGAGTGTCCCCATCTGTAGTTTCAAGATAGATTAAAAGGACCGAGTTTATATTAATTATTTGTTATAAGCATTAATTAGGATTCTTAATTATAAACTGGGAATCAAAGAGTTCCATTCTTAAATAACTACTAATCAAAAAAACAAAACATGCTTAAGTCCTAACTAGAAACATGCCAACCCCTTCCGGACTTGAATTTTTAACAATTTATTGTCCAAATTACTAGCAATTTAAATAGTAAATATAAAAACGCTTCTATTCAATTCATCAGTCTAAACAGGTAACGTGTAAGTTTTACTCATGCAGGTAAGCTTCGAATTGTTAAAAATTCAAACAACAAAAATATATATTACTGAAAAATCTCTATCAGCTTCTTCTACGCTTACTTTCATTTTGCTGTGTCTTGGCCTTCACCAAAATAATTGAAGGAAAAACTTCTCCAACTAATGGATAAGAGCAAGCTAAAACACTATAATGGAAACCTAAACTTTTAACATGCATTCCTTCGCAAAAGGCACCGTCTGTTGGCACCCACCACTAAACACCCCATTAAACATGCCTAACCATTTTCCCACTCCCTAGTCACACAAACTGAGAAAAAAAAAAAAAAAAATCCTAAATTGGGTCTCTTTTTTGGCACAATAAATCATAAACAAATATTTGAAAAAATAAAAAGAAGATTAAGGAAAGCAAAAGGTGTATTATAGGTTTGGTAAAGGCCGTTTTAGAATCCGATGACATATATAATGCAGCCACCATTTTCAATAGCCTTTTATTGTGGAATTAATCATGACTACCCCAAACAGAGTAGAAAAAAAGTTAAAAAACAAATAAAAAGGAAAGAAAAAAGTTAAGGGTAGGGGCAGAAAAACGAAGATCACTCTATTAAGAATCCCATATGTCTCTGTGTGGAAGTATAAAAGCGACTTTTCCACGAGAGATTACAGGGATAGTGAAAGTAAAGTACACGGAAAATAATTCCCGATATAATTCTGCGATGATTGGTGCTAATATCCACTGAGAAGACTTTTCTTTGTGTGGGGCAAAGCTCTCACAGTGGGTTCAATTGATGAGACTTTTTTTTTTTCTTTTTCTTTTTCTTTTTACTAATAATTAGATGAGACTGGTGTGACCGTTTAGATATTTTTATCTGTCCAACAATAGCTTGTCTAAGTTTTCAGCAATCAGTCCCCAAGTTTGTTGTTAGTTACCAAGGATACGATTTTAGCAATTGGCCATTAGATTAGATAGAATTTATATGGGTTTCACATGTTCTTGAATAGGTTTGGGTGGCTCGCTATAGGAATTTCATACAATTTGTTATTTAAATTATTAATAATTTGAACAATAAATTTATTAAAAATCTAAATCCGTTAATGAAAGACATTTAATTTATTGTCCTATCATAGGTAAATTGTTCTTTTTTTTAAAGGATCAAATCTTTTTTTCTAAGTTAATTATGTTGATCTTCTAATTCAATTTATTAAATTAACATATGTATTCAAGTCTCTAAAACATTGTAACTTTAATAGTAGATTTAAAAAACATTGACAAAATTAAAATATTTGCGTGACATTGCAAAATAAAGGGTAAAAATAGTTAACCCTTTTTTTTAGTTGCTAATGTATCTCCAATTACATGCTACCATGTATAATCAAGTTGTAAGAGTTGTAAATGTAGCCCTCAATATATTTGATACATTTTCCCTCAATTAACAATAAATCCCTACGTTCATGCTTTATTATTATTATTTTTTTTTATCAAATAAAAAGATAATATTCAAGATTTCAAGACACCCTTTTTAAAATTTTATTCGATATACATAAAAGATTCTTCAATAATTCAGACTTCCACACTTATTTTTATTCTTTATATAAGTGATGTATGCAATTGAGTTGATCCTTTTGTGAATTTTGTATGCTATACATATGGATTGTTTCTAGCAGTATTACAATTTTGATTGTAATTCCTTGTAAACTAATGTGATAACATTAAAATATAGAACGTCATATATCTGTTTATATAATATTTATCACGATTATAAATTAACACTCATTTTCATAATATAGACTTATAATAAAAATTGCAATAATCAAACAAAGACGAGATCAACAGGCCTCCATATACACCTCTTTTACCAAGCTAAGTAGTAAAACTACAACACTAACTAAACCCTCCAAAAACAGAGCAGTTTCTTTATCCTTTCTAAGTTTCTTGGGTAGAAATTACACACCAAGGAAAAACAGAGGCCATAAATTAACCCTGTACGTAGGCATTTAGAAGCAACAAGTAAAAAACTGTAAAACAGTAATTTGCTTCTTCTTTTTTTTTTTTTTAATATTCAATTTTGTCCGCTAATTTGTAACCGGGACTGAGCTCTGGTTCCGTAGAACGATGGGAAGAGACTCTTGGCGACGAAACTTCCACTGCTTCGCAATGAAGGCCTCTATGGTGCGCTGGAACTCGTCGTTGCTAAGCTTGTCCTCCGGAGCTAGATTCTCTGGTGGATTCTCTTCGGATTTGACACCTTTCCGGCACTTTTCCGTCTCCGATCGCCGGAGCTTTTGGCGAGACTTCTCCCAAATCTCTCGCTTGAACTTCTCCGACTGAGTCCTACGATACGCCTTCGGATGCTCCAGATCCGAATCCGAATCCGACCCCGAGTCAGAGAACATGTTGGCGTCGTCTTCAAGAGCGGTAGTGATCATCTCAGTGATGATCTGCTTGTCATGGTAGACGATCGCCTCCGGCACGTGGGCGAGAGGGTCGGTTTCGGACTGCAACTTCTTGTGGTCGCCGCTGTTTTTGATGATTTCCTCGTAGAGTTCGGTCTCGGCTTCGTGGCCAGACGGGTTTTGGCCGGAGAACCGGCCGGACTTGGCGAGTAGAGTGACGATGATGACGTTGCAGAGCAGAAAAACGAAGAGAGGGCTCACGACGACGCCCAAAAGCTGCCGGAAGTACTCCCCGGAAATTCTAACGGCAAAAGGGACCCGAGCGAAGGTCCACGAGAGGAGGACCATAGCCAGACACAGCTCCACAAAGCGAAAGAGCTTCGCGATGTGAAGCATTGCGCTCGTTCTCTCACCTTCTTTCTTGAACTGGTAACTCCCACAAGCTTTCTCAGCTTTCAATCCGCCAAAATCGAACAAACCCATCAAACACACACAGGGAGAGAGAGAGAGAGAAATGTTTATGACATTGGTTGTCGGAGCGGGAAGTGGGAATTGTTTATGGGGAAGTGTTTTTTCCAGGAAAGTTAAGAAGGGAAAAAGAAATGAAAATCCAAGAGGGAAATCTTGGACGAGTAAAGAAAAGAGAGAAAATTTTGTACACTAGAAACAGTACTAGCTGTACAGTGAGAGCAGTGAGGAGTCTGCGTCTGGGTTCAGTCTTCCCCTTTCTCCCTTTGAGAACAATTACTTACACCTCGGAAAACTGAACCCGGTCCGTGGACAAATCTTCACCTTTTATAGACTCATCCACCGCATTTATTGCTATTCAACTAATTAAACTGAAATTATTTTTTTAGGTCCTAATCAAGACCCAGTCCCACTGTCCCAGACCCGGTTCGTTGGGTTGATGGGGGCCGCATGGGGCAGGGCTACGTGGACGCTTTAATTGTAATTCTTTATGTTGTTTTTCTATTTTGTGTCGAGCTTTTCGTTTCCTGTGTCTTTGCCTAGTGCCCTGGAATTTGGTCGTGGTGGGGTTTCCTATTACGCGAGAAGATCGCCGGAGTGATTGGCATCTGCGTGATGCGATAAGACGTGGGGTTTCACGTGGGCCGTGCCCTCCGAATACCCCTCGTGCGGTCTGGTCCGTTGGTTGGAGCAGATTGCCTCATGGGGCGTGATTGTACCATTCAAAACAACCTTTGGCATAATTTGGCTTATGTGCTTTTTAAAGAAATAGTTTTTTTTAATATGATTTAAATTTAATTTCATAATTTTCATGAGAAAGAGAGAAAGCTAAATTAAATCTAGATATTTGAAAATTTTATAACATTTTTTTTATATATTTTTAAACATGGTTTGAGCCAACTCCTGTGTGGCTCGGCAAAACATGTTTCTCTCATTATACACTTTTTTTTTGTTATGGAAGAGGCCTAAAAGAGGGGTTTGAGAAACTCATTTGTCCCAAACAATCTAAAATGCTGGATTTCTTTAAAACGAGTAGACTCCAATCATCGGCTTTTTAATTGTTTGAATTTTTATAAAATTTGAGTAGCCTAATGACATGAATTCCAATTTGTTTTCCTTTTTTTTTTAAAAAAAAAAAAATCTAAATATATGCTTGAATTGAAAATGAGCAGTGGTTGGGAGGAGATAGTACTGGTGGGTGGGTAGGTTTTTAAAATCAAATATGAATGAAATACTTGCGGATTAGGTGAAGTTTTTTTCTTTTTCGAGATTGTACATTTGTACTACGAACAAAATTGGTCCATTCAATTTACAAAAAAAATAAAAATTGGTCCATTCCTTCCAATCATTGACCAAGACCAAATGGCTAATTTTACATATAACTTGTTTATGTATTTATGTATTATGTTCAATGTTTACGTTGTGTTATATACAATATATGCATCCACTATGGAAGGTAAAATCACCTTTAATTGACTTAACCAAATAATCTGGTTGAAATACAAGACACAGTCTTTTCATACTCGAGTGCCTTTTAGAGCAAGTTTTTTTATATGCTCATGCGACAATTTATAATTAGTAAGATGATTAAGTAAAAATTTTGACTTATTATTTAAATTAGTTAGTAATTGATTTGTTAATCACAAGCTCTTAAAAAAGTAATGCACATTATTCTTCTACTTATGTCTCACCTATCTTATTCTATTGACTTTTCAAATTTATTAGGGATTGGTGCGAACCATATGTGAGTCACACTAATTTAATAGTACATTTAAAAATTAAATGAAAAAAAATTAGTGAGAAAATGATGTATAACATTGCTCAAGCTCTTAATTATTTAACAAATTATGGACTATTACAATTAAAAAGGTATTGATACAATTGATATTAAAAATACTTAATTTTTATTTTACTGTTCAAAACAATCATTGTAACATACTTTTATTAAATTTTGGTTTAATAATAATTTTAAAAATTAAATTAATTTTAGAAAGATACGATAAAAATATGAGTCTTACTTTTAGCATTATACAATGACAATGTGGTGATAATTTAAAGATAATATATGTATTTTTTTTTTTTAAAAAAAAGAGAATTTTATTTTTGGTTCCGACTCGGCCGTTGGAACTTGAACACGTTCAAAGAAGCGTAGACGTATGGATGTCCGTATATCGTAGAGAAAATCTTCGTGCGCGATTACGTGTCCCTGAAACTTAAAAGTGTGGCGATTTTTTGAGGAGTTAAATAGTCCTCCTGCCGTATCGTGGCCAAGCAATGTAAAAATATATTTTTTCCTTCTTTATAAAAAAATATTTCGGGAAAAGGAGTAACAGAGCTCCGCTGAGAAAGAGAGCGGTACAGTGCTTGACAGAGGCGATTGTTTGTGCTCGAATTTAAATCACCAAAAATAAAACTCATTTATGTGATGTGAAGGAACAAAGCTGGTAGTCGTGAGTCAAATGGATATAGCCATCAATTTCAGAGCAACATTACTTACCCAAAAAAACAAAAAAAAAAAAATTCATAGCAACATTTTTGTCTTTAAAATGAGAGGATAGAAATCCTGTCCCATCTCATCTATGCCCTACTTAATGCAGGGAGGCTTCCTTGTTTGATTAGGTGTTCCAACAGGTAAAGCCTTTTGAATACTTGTTTGAATGAATTGAGCTTGTCTATTGTAATTTTTATTATAGCATAGAAGTTGTAAATAAATAAAGGATTCAAAATTTTTGCAAAAAATTTAAAATGCATTTTAACCCTTCATTTATTTATAACTTGTGTGCTGTAATAAAAATTACAGCACACAAGCTCAATCCTGTTTGAATAAGTAATATTTTTCATTACATTTAAATACTTTTACTAAGTAATAGAGTGAGGACTTATTTATTTGAGCAAGTGTTCGAGCAGCTTAAACAGGCAAGGCTTGAATTGTCTGAAAAAGTGAAATCCATTCTTACATTTACATACATCTACCAAGTTCTGGAGCAATAAGGCAAATATAAGACGTGAATTGTCACTTTTTGCAATTTACATTTTATTGATTTACAAGATAAATATCATCTAAACTATCATGTCGAATTATTTTATTTTTTTAAAAAAGGTAGTACTTCAAAAATGCTTTTTACAATTATTGTATGATATTTTTATTAATTTGATTGAAGAGTTACCGTGCGAATTTTTATTTATTTATTTTATTTTGATAAAGTAGTGTACCCACGGCTAGGGAGCAGTAGTAGAGCAGGGCCAGCCACAGTCGTTGTTCCAAAGCCAAAAGGAATTGGTAGGAGGTACTCATTGAGTCGCTTCATGTGTTAGTCTACATCATAGCCCCACGACTGATTCAAGTTTATTTTATTTATTTTTTATTTATGACTAATAATGAAACATACAATGAGAGAAAAGCAATAATGAACCAATTGTTCGATAATAACTTTTTCTTTTCACTTTTATTTTTTTAAAATAAAAATATTCTTAAATAACCCAAAACACAAATTTTGTACAAAATATTCAAAATTGCTCTGAATCTTATATCACATCAAAAAAAAAAAAAGCATTTCAAAGGAAAAGGTGGCGCCCGTGACCCTCAATTTTTTTAGCAGGTTGATATTTTATTTTTGTGCTAAGCTTTATTAGGTTGAGTTGACAGTGTGATGGGAGCTTCTAGCGTGTGTATCTCCCAAATTCTGACACAAATTCTGCACTTCACAGTTCACATTTTTGTAATTAGGTTCATGCTTATAATTTATTAAAATTAAAATGGATTTGAGCGAAAACAATATATATATAGTAGTACCATTAATAGCCTGAACTCAGTTGAATAGGAAAAAGAAAAAAAAAAAAGCCTGAACTCAGTTTCCGGGTCTCAGATATTGCAGGCTGGCATCATTTATTTATTCACTTTTGGTCCACAAAGCTGGCATTATTTAATTAGGCCAATATTTATCCTAATTGCTTTTACGTTTTCAAAATAAAAATGTACTTTTTTTTCACAATTATTAACAAATCATTTAAAGCATAAAATATTTTTTAAAATACAAAACATTTTTCAAATGTATACACCCATTAAAAAATTTCTAAATTTTTCATTTTTTTAAAAATTAATTTAAAAAATGATGTGTCACTATCCTATATAATTTATTATTTTAGTAAATAGAGGTATAGGCTGATGAATTCGTCACAGATAATTTGAAAAAAAATTGGAAAATCTAGCTCCATTAATGTCATTGTTCATAGCCTGCATTTGGGCTTTATTCCAGTTCCCCTTCGAGGTATATTATTTTACGTTATCCAGGTAAGAGAAAGTTCTGCCTTTCTCCCCGTCAACATCATGATTTTCAAAGTGATTTCTATTCCAAGTAGGAAGGTTTTTTTTTTTTTTAGAACATTATGGTACTTTCTTACCTGTAAAGACCTTCGAGAAAATATATATAAATCTTGTTAGAGATACCCAGCTTTGAGTTAAGTCTTTCAAGTTTTATGGCTACTTTTCTTTTAATTCTTTAGCGGGTGTATATGTGGTCTGGGTGAGTTCCACCAAAGGATGACATTCACCACTTGTTTCTTCTATTTTTCTTATTTGGAAGGCATTTTGGAACAAATGGACCTGAATTTTGTACAATTAATTGTCCAAATTGTAGCTAATAAAGCGAGAACTTCGGCAACGTCCACCTGTTTGGCAACGTCCACCTGTTTAAGTGAACCTCAACATTTGTTTAGACAGATGAATTTTATTTGGGCCCTCTTACAACAAAAACTCAAACAAATTATAATTTGGTCAACAAATTGCAGCCAATTCGTACAGTATACAATATATATATTGTACCCTCTTTAATCCGAAATTCATATTGCCCCATACTGTGCGACATTGGTAATATGCTCCAGAACAGCTTACGTGTATTCGCCTACGCGGTTTGAACAAGTGGATTGTATTCCATTCCACCATACTTCTTTTTGGTTATTTGCTTTACGAAAAGCATAAAGCATAAAATCTCGTATGCTTTTTCATGTTTCATTCTCAGAAATAGTCATGTGTATGAACTGTTGGATCATATTTTTTTCTTGTTTCTTTTGGAACTGAGTTTGGTTCAGAATCCAAGGTAATAGATTAGGCCCATTTCTTTTTTCCAGACCATGCTGATATTGGGATACCCACTTTTTTCCAGACCTTCTTGGGCCTTATGCTTTAAAACTAGACCACATTAACTGGTTTAAGACTTGGTTTCCATTTGGGGCCTAGGGAGAAAGAAGATTGGGTTTTCCTATGACAGAGATTCAGAAAAGATAGGTGTGAGGCCTACCTATCTCGGACAATGAGACAGGTGAGCCTTGCCTCTCAAACTATTTGAAGCAAGTGAATCCTACACTTGTCTTTTATGTGGAAATTTTTCGAATTACGTTAATTTGAATAGTCAATTACAGGGCATTCTTATTCAACAGAGGATGGCCGGAGAGTGTGGAGTGTTTCCTTGGACATGGGCATTAGAAGTGTTGTAGGCTCGATCCATAACCCTTTTTATCATCCCTGAGATTGGAATGCAGGGACAGAAAAAGATTAAAAACAAGAAGAAAAGAAGATGAATAAACACGACATTGGGACATAAAATTTAGTCAAAACTAATTTTTATGAAACACATATATGATAGGGGTGGTAATTCGTCATATTTTTCAATCTTAATTTATTAATTTTATATTAAAATTTTACATGTCAAGTTTAAGTTGTGTTGAACCATAAATATAAAATTATATAAGTTAACTATAACTTAACCAGCTTAATTAAAACAAGTCAATTTTTTTGACCATAATTCATTAATTACGTAAGATATTCATCAAATCATGTCAAAAATTGAATATTTGATGCACTCCCCCTTCCAACATTAAAAAAATAGAATGTTGTGAAACACGAACAGAGCGTGTTTGACTTGGAAATGTCAATTACTCAGACCACTTAGTCAAGTAATCGCAGTTTAGACTGAGTAAATATGTGCCGCCGCCGGTCAACACCTATTTTCCAAGTCAATTAATATTTGTTGGTCCCAATGAGAAAACGGAACAGGAAAGAAGACCTTACAAATACAAAGACAAAAAGACTAGACTTGGAAATGTCAAAAGTCAGACTCCGGAAGAGATATCCACCAACATTCACAACCAGAATTTGCTACCAAAACAGAGTGCCAAATGGAAGGTTCCAGTACGTCATCCTAAATTATAGTTCATATAAATGGATGGATTATCATGTTTTCGAATTTTATTATTATTTTCAGTATTTATTTCTTAAAAATGTATTTAATTAAATATAATTAATCAAAAAATATTAATTATTTTCTGAAGTTAATATATATAAATATATATATCACAGTAACTAAATCTAATTTAAATGTAATAATTAAGATTTTACCTAAATTAAAGACAGTAATAGAAAAAACCTTGACATATAGAAAAGAACCAAATTAATAGACTGAGTTTTTTCCTTTTTTTTTTTTTTTTTTTCAAATTGAATTGAAAGAATTTTTTCTACATCAGTCTATAAAATTATTATTCATCTCTTAACATTCTTCGATCTAACCTATAAAATTGTTAGGTATTCCTTAGCAGATGAAGATCCTTACAGATTTTGTCATCGAATGGATCGCTATTTGGCCCATAAGGAATAAAGTCTTTATGAACCCTATCTTCACGCACGCGCAGCCCGCCCACCCCACCCACCCACCCACCCACCCATCAACTTGGCAAGTGAATGTGTAATCCCAATGATTAATTGAAAATTGTGAAACAACAACGTACTTTCTAACATTACTCGTAACAAGCACATGCCTATTTTTTAGACTTTTTCTGTAGTCAGTTTTGAGTAAACTCTGTACCAGATTCCCAAATCAATGGCTGGGACATTACCAACGTCTTTCCTTCGGAACGAGAATCCAGAATCAGGGCTGTCAACCAGATACCTGAATTGGAAGATTCTCAGCCAATCAACATAAAAAATCAATTGCCCCCACACGTTACTTGTTTCCTTGTTCTCACTTCCTTAGTCTTCTGTTCCCACGGAAGAGCAATGATACCAACCCTCACCGTGCTGCGCAAACCCACCTTCAGTGTCCTTCCCAGTGATCGTCCTATGCTCAAGTCTATAAATTCTACCTTCTCTGTGGATTTATTCGTATCAAAGTCGAGTTTTTTTGGTGGGTTTGTCTCAAAGAAAGGTGTTTGTGAGAGAAATAGAGTCCAGGTTCTGAACACAATGTTTAAAGCTTCTGCCTTTAAAGGTGGTGATGGTGATGAAGGTGTTAGAGTGCTTGAACAGGAAACTATTGTTGATAGGTCATCCAAGTTTCGTCGGGAGCTTATGGCTGATGGGCTGGAGCCCACCCTCAATAAAATGGTTGGTAATTCTAGATTCTCCCACTAACGGGTTTTTTGTTCTTCATGTTGATATGTGTTTGTCTGGTTTCTATTGACTTGGTCTGATTGATGGAATAATTTTCTGACAATCAAATGAAAAAACTTGTTCTGAAATTTTATTATTTGGCCCCTTTGAAGCTTAAGAGGTCTATAATTTTAGTTTTAGTTTAAGGCCAATTTGGACGATTCTGGAAATGTGAAGATGCAGACCATAGCCTTTTTACTTTCTTCGCATTTGTGTATTTTCTGTTCTCTACCTAATGATAGAAATTTCATTGTATTTGTGGCCTGAGATAAGAAATCTGTAGGACCCGTGGTTGGAGCTATATCTAAGGGTTATAATTCTACTACTTCCTAGTGGCTAGCTAGTATAATTCAGTTTGCTGTTGTCTTGGTGATCATCAGGCCATTTATCGAATGAGCTTCTTGTATATTTTTTATAAGTGGTTCCTAGGAAAAAAAAATTTCTACTAAATTGCACATGATTCGTCTCAGACAAGAGGTGTAGTATCTGCATATCTTTGGAGGTCGCAGTTCTTGCAATTGCTACAAAATTATTCTTGTAATTGCAGCTGAACACAGGTGGAAAGTAGTCTTGCGCGATGTGATTCGTAATTAATATGCATGAGTATAATATCTTCTTGTGTTCGTATAGGCAACCTTCTTATTAGTGTTTGCATCAAATATGTGGAGTATTTAGATAGTTAGATACTAGGAATAAATAGTATCCAAAAGGTGATACTGTTATGGAACACTTCACATGATAGTTGCCAGGCGTTAACCACACATATCTCTAATCTCATCTAGATTCCTTTGCTTCCTTTTGGACTTCAGTGTAAATTTCATGCTTAAGATGTTTCTGTGTTGTACATCTACTTGCCTCATCCTCTCTCCCATATTCTATGTCATTGTCTCTAAGTAACCAAATAAAAAATTGAGGAATGAAGAGGCTCTTTTAAAATTCCTTTCAATAGTATGAGATTCCTTAAAAGGAGACTGGTGTGGGATTGAGCTGAAAAGAAGGGTGAGTAAAAGCAACTTCTTTTATGACTTAATTGCTTAATTGCTGTTGATTCACAGAGCAAGTGGCTTGTAGCTGCCCTTTTTGGTGGTGTCATTCTTTGGAGGCATGATGCGGAGGCCTTATGGGCTGCTATGGGGTCTGTTCTAAATTCTATGCTCTCTATGGTCCTCAAACGGATACTAAACCAAGAGCGACCTGTTTCCACATTGAGATCTGACCCTGGGATGCCATCTTCACATTCACAATCCATCTTCTTCACTGTCGTGTTTACTATTGTGTCATGTAATTTCTCTCATTCCCTCTTTACTTTAAGATCACTTACTCTTGCTTTTATTTTATTGTATATATCTTCAACGGCGTACTGTTTTGTGATGATAAATGCGAGGTCTGAATGTATAGTGCATGAGACTTGTAGTGCTTTCTAAAATATAAGCTCATTCTCTCTTGAATTGCAAAAGGATAGTTTAGGAGTTGTAGCAATAGAAGAAGCAACTAATATGAGTACGCCATTCTGTTGTTGGCAGCCTAACATATCGAGTAGAATACCCTCTTATTTTCCTATTTTAGAACTTTGAAATGTGAACAATACAGTGGATTGATGGTTTTTTCTTCGTGAGATTTTATAGGAGATATCATGTTGCTTGTGGAAGAATACATTTCTACATTCCTGGAATTGATGTTGTCTCTCTCATTTCTCTCTCTCTGACCATCATTTCTAGTGATGGCTCTATCATATGGGTGAATTCATTTTAGAATATCGTGCCTTCAAGTAATATGTGGAAGAAAATAGAACGATTGCAATTCTTTAGAATGCTCAGACATACTCTAGTGTCTGTTTAAGCTCTTTATTACTTGTTTCTGATTCCTCCATGTACTTATGAAGAGAAAGAGAGAGAGACCAGTTTCCTTGTTGGACTTAGAAAGGATAGGTGTGCAGTTTTCCTTATTCTATTAGTAATATATCAATACGTTTAAAAAGTGCTTATCTAAAAAAAATATATATATCAATATGTGTTGGCTCTATTGCTGACATTTAATGCTTGTTTTTCTGCATACTATATTTGCAGTTCTTGAATGGCTAGGGATGAATGAATTTACGGTAACCATCAGTGTTCTCACCCTGGCATTTGGTTCATATCTGGTAAGTATCCTCACGTGGCTCTTATTATAGTCAAATGTAGCATACAACTAATGCTTTTAGCTTAGGTTTCATAGGTGAATGATCATATTCTTAAAAAATTAATAACAGGCCCAATGCTAATCTGCTATGTTCCTCTCCACTCTTCTATTTAATCTATTGAAAAATGCAGAAACCGTAGGCCAGCATAGTAAAGACCATGTAAGGCTATTCCAGCTAAAACTTTCTAGTTCATGCCATAGTGACAATCACAAATTTCCAAATTTCAGACATTTAAACTAGATGCATACTTATCTTGATATATTTATAGGATAGTAGGGTAAAAATCTACCAGATGGCCCCAAATAAGACCAATCGACTTCTGTTTGTTCTAAAAGTAAACAAAATACATACGAACTGATCTCAGGTTTTCAATAATTTCAATTTTCTTTGTCTAGGAACAAGTGAGGTCTTCGATAGAACACTACTTGTGGAAATATTGATAATTGACACTGTGAACAAGAATTAGACATCAAGTTAGTTTGTGAATTATGAGATGAGCTCCATCTCTATAAATATTGTGTAAAGGATTAATAGAATAAAAGAAAGAACAAAAGACCTTTGTGGACATTACCTAGTGTTGTGTGTAACATGTTCTAGTAACCTGTAATTTAGTGGCAAGTATTGTGAACAATTCCAGACTTTTTCACAACACTTTTGAGATGAGTGGTGCTATATGCATCTGAGTGTCGTGTGCAAGCAGTTATATTGACCCCAAGTAGCTCTCGAGTGCCTCTTTTTTTTTTTTAACCTCTTTCGTTGGTCATTAACTTCTTTAAGTCCATAATAGTGAAAGTAGAGAACTCTTGAATTCTGTGAATTCTAGAGAGTAGAAAATTTTAATAAATTTGTAAATACTTCTAGAGTTGGAGATCTGATCAGACATATTACATAAATGCATGCAGAAAGTAGGAGGATTGCTTTTGTTTTTTCTGACCCTGATTAATTTGTTGAATTATAGCCTCTGTTCTGTATATTGGATATGACAACAATGCTTATGTTTTTCTTTGTGATTGGTGTTTTCAGTCATGGCTGCGGGTCTCACAACAATTTCATACGGTAAACCAAGTTGTCGTGGGTGCTATATTGGGATCCATTTTTGCCATTTTGTGGTCATGGTCTTGGGATGCTGTTGTGCTAAAAGCATTTATTTCGTCTTTCTGGGTTCAAACAATTGTTGTTCTGGGAGCTGCCGGATTTTGCCTAGGCTTTCTTGTATATGTGGTGCGCAATTGGTTTAGGGATGAGGACCAATTCTCCAAATAGTAGATATAATTGCAAGCTGAGCTGCAAGTTTTGTACAACTTTTCTTACTAAACAAACAGGCAGTTGAACTAACGAACCACACTATGAGTGTCTGCGTGCGCAGACAAATACACACGTCATACAATAAAGGCCTTAAACCTTCTATTTTGCAAATCAGATGGCAGCAACAGATGTAAAATTCCAGGCAGCAATTGTATACTATAGTAGTTGTCTTACTATTGATTAGAGAACTTTACAATAAGCTGTTGTGGATTGGAGTTTTCCTTTTTTGGTAAATTTGAGTAAGAAAAGGATTATTTCATTGGATAAGACATTGTAAAAGTATATCAGCGGATTTATGGAGCTTGTTTGGGATCTGGAAATAATCTTAAGTGATGAATGCATTTTTTGTCATTGTGGTATGAGCTTTTAACAAATAACTTCGTGAGTTTTAAAATGTAATTAATTACTTCCTACTCTCTAGGCTAAGCCAATATATATATATATATATTGATCCCAACTGTTAGAAAAGTTGACAAAATTCTTAATGTGCCATATCAGTACCAATTGTGGTGTGACACGTCATATATAATAAAATATATATATAAACAAAATAAAAAAAAAAATTATAGAAAAATGCAGGGGGTGGTAGGGGTACCCCCAATTGGGTGGAGGCCAAAGCACCCTCTTTGACTGGCTTGGGGTGACTGAAACACTCTAATCTAATTAGCCCGGTGTGACTAAAACACCCTTAATTGGCTAAATGGAAGTGATCGAAACCATCTCATGTCCATTTTGGGGCGGCTAAAAGAAATTGAAAAAGATTAAATTAGTGAGAACTTGAATCTTCTTCAAGAGCTCAGCCAATAACAAATTTCCTTGTGTTGGTTTCACCCCTGCTTTGAAAACTGTTGTCACTCCTTACAAAACCGTTGACTGAATTTTGGTTCATTACGGTCTATGTCTGTCTCTCTCTGGTTAAGTAACCCTAGGCTGAATTTTTACAACAAAAGAGCAAGGGTAAAGATCACCGCTTACAAACCCTCTTCCATGAACGTTGCTGCATTCTTCGAAGTCCTACATCTCTGTGGACCTCATACTATTTGAGCTCCTTTCTCTTCTTTGACCCCTTCCAAAATATCGGGATTACTTAAGATGCATTTCCAACAAGTCCACAGTACCTGTATCAAATAAGTCTATTACCCACAAAGCAACAAAAGAGAGCTCAGTCTTAACAAGCCAACATGTTTGATTCCTACAGTTCTTAATCCTCCATGTAGACAGTAATGGATGAAAATTGTTAGTCTTCTGGAGTAAATAGAGTGAACAATGAGAACACCGTATTCATCAATCCTGTGTCCCACTCATTGAGGTATGGGGTCCAGTTTTGCATATTAATCAAAATTTTAGAGCTGCAGCCGAAGAAGCCATCTCATTTGATTTTGCAGATTCTGTCAATACACAAGCGGCTTTTATATGCACTCTCTCATAACCAAATACACCTGTAGCTCACCCCGATCTCATCCATAGTCAACAATAAATTTGTTGACTCAAATATATGCTTCTGAAATGGCTCCTTGCTATTGTTTGTGACCTGCAGCTCTTGAATAAGTGACCGCATCAATGGAGAGATTACCTTAATTCTGTAATGGAATATTGAAGCATGTGTCTGCCTTCTGCTAATCTTCCACATCATTTGAAAGAGAACCCACTTCCTGAATTGCAATTTCTGTCCTTGAAGCTAGTAAGTCCAACATGCAGAATATATCTTCACCTTGTGGATGAGATCGATCCCCAGCAAAAAATGTAGAAACCTGATCATGGACCTCGATCCAAGACCATCCTGGCTCCTTAATCACCCCTTTCGATTTCATTATCTTCCTTACATTTGCTGCTTCCCTCCATCTCCCTTTGGAAGCATAAATGTTAGCCAGAGTAATATGAGCCCCTGCACAATTTGGATCTAATTTAAGAATCTCCTCTGCAGCATGTCTTCCGCAGTCAACATCTCCATGTACCCTACATGCTCTAAGCAGAGTAGACCAAACAACATCATCCCGTTGAAATGGCATGCTTTTGATCATGCTCACTGCATCACTTAATCGTCCAGCTCGGCAGAGGAGATCAATCATGCAGCCATAGTGTTCTTTTGAAGGATTTATCTGATACTCGTTACTCATCAAATTGAAGTAGTGGAAGCCAAGATCAACAAGACCAGCATGGCTACAAGCAGTAAGAACACCGATGAAGGCCACAGAGTCTGGTTTTAAACCTACTGTGGGAATCTTCTCAAACAAATCAATGGCTTCTTGGCTGCACCCATGTTCAGCATAGCCATTAATCATGGCAGTCCATGACACAATATCGTCATTTTCTGTCACATCAAATATTTTTGAAGCTTCTTTTATGCTCCCACATTTAGAATACAAATTAATTAGAGCACTTTGTATCATAGCTGTATGCTCTAACCCGATGGACAATACATGAGCATGCAGTTGCTTCCCTTGCTCAAGAATTGCCATACTTCCACATACACTCAGGACACTGGCAAAAGCAAACTCGTTTGGTTTTGGTCCTTCCCTTCTCATCAATGAAAGATATTCAAAGGCTTCTTCCCCATAACCTCCTTGAGAATACGCTGCAATTATGGTACTCCATGAAATAATATCTCTTCTGTTCATACCATGAAATACCAATGAAGCTGATGCCAACTGCCCGCATTTTGAATACATGGTCATGATGGAATTTGCCACTGACAAAAAATCAACAAGACCTATACGTAAAACATGGGCGTGTAATTGTTCACCCCATTCAATTCTCGCAAGATTGGCAGCACCGGAGATAACAGCTGCAAAAGTGTACTCATTGGGACTCACATCTGATTCCTTCATTTTCATAAATGCTTCAATTGTGTGCTCTTCCTGGCCCATCTGGACATATGTTGTTATGATTGTTGTCCATGAAACCACGTCCTGTGTCCTCATCTTCTCAAACAAGCGCATGCCATAGTCTAACTTTCCACATTTGTTGTACATGTTAGCAAGAGTATTAGCCACAAAAGAGCTCTCATTGAACCCACTTTTCATTGTTTTTGCGTGGATCACCTTCCCATAATTCAGAGCACCAGAATCCGCACATGCCTTCAATGCAATAGCACATGAATAAGAGTCATACTCCACCTTCGACCTCTGCATTTCAGAAAAGTAAACCAATCCCTCCTTATTATAACCAGCACGAACAAGCCCAGTTATAATGGCAGTCCATGATACCACATTCCTTATTGGCATCTCATCGAAGACTCTACAACCTTGCTCAATTTTACCAATCTTGGCGTACATGTCAAGAAGTGCACTGCCCACAAAAACTGAATTCACAAGACCAGACTTTACCGAATACCCATGCAATAATTTTCCATAGTGCAAGTTCATATTTAGTGCACAAGCCTTGAGTGCAAGACTGAGTGTGAACTGGTCCATACTAAGTCCAGGCAGAACCCACATATTTGAGAACAGAGCCAACGCTTCAGAGGAATGCAAAGCGTTGACATAGCCAGAAATCATATTGGTCCATGTAATCTCATCCCTGTAAGGCAATTCATCGAACATTTTGCGAGCATCAGTCAGACGACCGGTTTTCACTAACTGCTTCAATTGGGCATTGACTTCAAGCATATCTACATGACTAACAAAATGGGGTTTCTGGGTTAAGTGGTTAGGTCTTGCCTCTGAAACCAGGAGGTCTCCGTATTCAGTGTAAGCAACGGTTGCTGCTGAAAATAATCTCCTAAAAGGAGGCTTAATTGATAAAACCATGGTTGTGCTTATTGAGCCGCCATGCAGAGCGCTTAACTGGAAAAAGTTTGAAACGTCTTCTAAACTTTAATTTTGCGAGACGGACCTGAAGCCCAATATCAGTTCTAGTCCAGCCCAATGGAAGAGAGAATTACGACGTCATTATTTGGGGTCCATAGGCACATATCATTGCCGAGCAATCTTAGGATTAGTCTTGTGTTAAAATAATAATAACAACACCGACAACAACAACAATAATAATAAAAAAAAAGTAATTTGACATACCATATTTTTATCATACAACGATAATAATATGGCAATCTTAATCAACTCTTGATATATATATTTTTTCAATGATGGATCCAAATGTTAATTAGAGTAGCCACATCATCATTGTGGGATAATTGTGAGAAAAAAAATATATCATCTAGAATTTCTCACCTAGCATTACTCAAAAAAGAAAAAGAAATCAAGGATTGATTGGCCCAAGTTAGCATGGTGGGATCCACACTTTTATCCAATTTTGTTGATGTGTCACTATTAATCTGCCCTTAAATTTTTTTTATTAAAAAAAATAATGGCTGATTGACAGTGTCATATCAGTAAAGTGTAATAAAAGTGTGATAAATAGCAAATGGAAAATACATAGTAGCAAGTTGGTTCATGACATTAACTAGTCTTTATGTTAGAACCAAAAAAGGAAGAAAAAAAAAAGGTCTTAAAAGTCTTTATGTTAAATTCATGTATAACTACTCTTATATTATTGATTTAAATGTCTACAATTTATGAGTTTAAGCTTTTGAGATAAGTAGTAATTTAGTATGGTATTAGAACAATTAAGTTTGAACTTTGTCTCCTTAATTTATCTTTAATTTTAATTAAATACTTCATATGTTGGGCTTTATTCACAAGTGAGAAAAAATATTTGAATATTAATTTAAAGAAATAAAAAATATTTTTTTATTTTTTATAAAAATAAAAAAGACCAAAGATGGCCAAGATGGACATGTAACATTTTTCTAATTTAAATCATTAAGTCCACTATTTTTCATCAGCTTTCACTTTTCACTTAGAATAATTGGTGATTCAACAACCATATCAGATATCAGCTTACAAACAGAAAGCTCCTCGAAAAACTCAGCTTACAACATAATTATAGAATTATAGAAAAGTTTCATAATCTAGTACTACAAGTTACCCTCCTGGACAAACATCATTCATCTCTAAGAAGGAAACCAGTTTTGGAAACCTCAAAACTACACAACCAAATTATAGATTTACTTGAGACAATAAACTTGTCTCCACACGCTTGGATTTCATGCAATTATTAATGCATATAAATCCTAGTTTCCTATATGCCTGCCTCTGATGGCCCTTGCCCTCTTCCACCTCTCGATATTTCTCATTCTTGCAAAAATCTTCCGAATCTGATCAAGTTTGTGAGCCTGTTGGGCGATAACATTTGCAGTAGAGGGGCTTTGGCTCAGAACTATCTCATACCCATCACGGAAGGAGTCCATGCTTTCAGTCAGAAGTTGCCAGAACAAGCCTCCACCAGCTGCACCTCCCCTTTTAGCTGACGAATATATCTTGTAGTACACGGTATTAAACAGCAGGTCTCTTTGGTAGGTGCTGAAGCCAGGATCTTTCCAGGATTTCCCAAATTCCGTCAGAAGAATTGGTTTCCGAAGCATGTACTGTGCATCTTGGATGTGGGCGTCGAGCCAATTGTTTAAGAAAGAAATCTGGTCTTGTTCATTTGTGCTGGATAACCTGCCCATATACAAAGTCATGAAGTTGGTATGAAAACAACGAATTTAATCATTTAATTAATATTTTAATACTTACCCGTCACATGTGAGATTAAACTAGTCCTAACACATGATTACTAAACTGAAAATGATGCCTCTGCTTTAAACAGATTAAAACTTAATTCAATTGGCAAGTTTAAGGCCAAGATTACAATTATCAACAAATTTGCTTGTTCTCTTCAACAGTCCAAGAAAAGTTATATATTCATGAATTTAAGCATTGCTATACTTCAAATATTAGTTACCATTGACCAGGATATGAGTGAGCTGTTGCAAAATCGATGCCAGGGATCCGGTTATTTGCAATGAAATCTGTTCCTATTTTGATACCATGATTGAGTCCCTTCCTCTGAGGCGTCGATTGCCCGTAAAATCCTTCTAAACCAGCTTCCAGCAAGTGATTTCTATCTATGGATTTGACATGGGAAGCCATTTCCATTATCCAAGCCTATCATACAAGCACCAAAGGATAAAGTTTAGCACGAATACCGAGCAATTAACAGATAAATCCATGCTTAAAAAAAACACATTGAAGACATGTCATAAAAATCATTAAGGTTGTCTGGCTGACCCCTAGAATGAATCCCAGATGGATGGGAGGTTGAGTGGGTGGTGATTTAGATACCCCTTAATGGCTAAAGTGAATGCATATGCAGGACACATTGAAGAAAAAATTTAATGCTAACAGAACTTCAATGGATTTGGTTGGCAATAGATTAAATTTCAATGAACTTTTGGAGTAAGAAATAGTTAACGTAAAAGCTTAAAGTTAAATTTAAGCTGGGAAAGACATAAAAAGAAGATATTATTAGAATTTTAATTTAAATCAAATTAAACTTTTGGAATAAGTGATGATTTAATATGATATTATAGCAAATGTCTTAAGTTTGAACTTTATCTCCGTCATTCGTTCTACAATTCAATTAAATATTCTACGTATTTGTTCTCACTTGTTAAGGAGTATGAGCTCATACATGAAGGAGAGTGGTAGAATATCAATTTAAATAATTAACTCTACCATTTTTTATCATTTAAACTTTTGGGATAAATCGTGAATTATCATAGAAAAGATTAGTCTAACCTGAATGGTTCTTCCTGAAGGATCTGATGTGCATCTAGGCTCATTCATAAGTTCCCAGGCCATGATTGTTGGGTCATCTTTGTAATGAATTTTAGTAAAGCTGTTATACCTGTTGAGAACAGTCTGTGGAATTTGGAAAGGTAGAGGAAAATTAGAGGTGGACATCATATATCTCAGATCTCATAAATAAAATATATCTTGAGTCTGAAAGAAAATGGACGAATTTGTGCATTTCCATACCCGTATATGATTCTTGTAGTAACCCTTAACAACAGGGTTCCTGAAGAAATCATCATCAGATGTCAGGTACTGCCCCTGACTTCTAGCCCAGTTCACATACTGCTTTTTCCCCCCAAAGCTGTCGTAATTGTTTGCCAAGCTCAGTATGAGTTTGATCCCATGCCTCCTGGCCTCGGCTATAACAAAATCCAAGCCCTTCAAACCACCAAAACCAAGATCATCAACATTCTGAACTTCAAAGATTTAAGGAACAGAGAAATTTGCAAAGAATTAGTGTGAAAGAGACCTTAAACATTTGCTCATTGTAGGAGCCAGGAGAGTACTGCAGGGGTCTGTAACCACCATCACTGAAAGCCCAAGTTCTTGCCACAGTGAGGCCATGGGTTGAGGCTTCATGAAAGGCAGCTGAAACTTTGGATCTCTGAGATGGGTCAGAAGCCACATACATCAGCCAGTAGGCATTGAACCCATTTGCAAAGTAAAGGTTTCCATTCAACAGAAAATGCGCTCCTCTGGTTCTGATGAAACCATCTCCTGCTTCAACATGAATGTGAAAGCACTGTTGGTGGATCAAAACGGCCAAAATGAGGGCAAAAGCCAGATGCTTCATCTTTCCTTCTCACTCCCTCTGAATGTGGATGAAGGAATTTTAGCTAGTGTTTATAAGCAGAGCATAGAAGAAGGATGCGGCTGTTTAAGCAGTTGTCTTAGCCTGAATATCAAAGTTTGTCTTCTTACAACTGCACACTACAGGGAAAAAACGAAAGTAACTGTCAAGGCAGAGAAACCGACAAAGATACTTCTGTGAGGTGAAACTGATCCTCAAAAATGGAACTATTTCTATGTGTCTTCTACCCTCAATCTTGAGTGACTAGCACAATTTTTTATCTAGGTACTTACCATTATTGTTTGTTTATAATCATCTTTTCTAGCCTAGCTTATCTACCACATTTTTTCTCTATTAGATCATGTAACACAATTGTATAATCAAGTCATTCAATAAAAATGTAGTCCTATCGGACTCTTCACGGCCCAAATTTACCCATAGTTGACCAATCAGCCCTTGTCGCCCAATTTCATAAGCCTTGTTGGCCCAGTTATCCAACCACTATGTTGAAATTATTGCTAATGCTGTCATTCGCCACAAGGTTCACCATTGGCAACCGGCTGGCCCATCACCAACCACCCTCGGCCCAACACGTTGGCCATTGTGCGGCTCAATCTTCGACCACACTTGGTCCCGCTCACTAAGAGCATTAACAGCAGTTTTTTTTAAACTTTTCTTTAATGTAGGGAATAAAACTATTTTTTAGTTCCCTATTTAAATGCCTATTTTTTAAAACATATTTCCTACATCTAGGCATATTTCCTAGACCCGAATTCACTCCCAAATTTGTATCATTGCCCCCATCAAATCCCGCTTCAGCCAAAAAAGAAAAGGAATATGCCTTAAAAAGAATATCTAGAATATATTTCATATTAGTCTTGATATATTTTCCTTATTGGTACTCAGCATAATTGCCTGTCTTTAATCAAATTTCTAGGATTTCATTACTTTTTTAAGCCTACCACATTTTCCCAATAAATAAACTATGTATCAAAATGTAGTCATATCATGTTTTTCCAATGATGGAGGTAAGCCTTTAAGGCTTAACCGCTCTACAAATAGTATGATTTGATTGTAAACAAAAAATAAATTAACGAAGAAAGGCTAAATTTTGGGGCGTCCTTAATCTTCTCTACGCGTGACATAATGTGATAGCTAAGTAACGAAGGAGGGTCATGTTGGGACAACTACACATCAAATGCTCTTATAAGGCGTGGCAAACATAGTGACCGTGACGAAAAAAAGTGGATTTTATAATTATTATGTTAGATAAAAATTTTGAAGTACGACTTTTTTTTTTAAAAAAAAAATTTAAGATCGGATCCATATTTATTTTTTGGAGAAAATATAAAAAAGCTCTTTGTCCTAACAATCGAATTTAAAAAAGCTCCATAAACTATTAATATGTGATAAAAAGGCCTATTTTCAAATTTTGTTTCTTAAAATACTCTTAATTTCTTTAAAAAAAAAATTAAAAAAAAAAACTTTAAAATGGCCGATCCATCTTTTGAAGGTTAGGGGTGGCTTGTGAGCACTAGTATCATATGCCTTATATATTGTTCCCTTCCTTAAATATAGGAATAATTTGAAAAAAAACTACAAAAGCACACTTATAGCAGATGCCTTAAAAGGTAAGTTCCCTTCCCTAAAGAGAATTTGTTATGGTGTGTTTTTTTATAGGAAAGTAAAAAGTAGTTTTGTTCTCTAAATTTAAAAAAAATGATTAGGCATCTGATAATAGTGCTCTAAAGTGTGAACCACCCCCAATTTTTATTTTTATTTTTAATTTATTTAAAAAATGGTTATGGTATTTGGGGTGGCCCGTCCACCCCTAATTTTTATTTTTATTTAAAAAAAATGGTTAAATTTATTTATTTATTATTTGTTTTTAACAAACTAAGGATTTTTCAAGAAAAAAAAAATTAAAAATGGGCTTTTTTAATCACATTTTAGTAATTTGAGAGGTGGATATCCATCACTTATAAATTTATAAGGCTTTTTTAAAATCAACTGCCAAGAACTTCTTTCCACTTTTCCCATATTTTTTACTGGACATAACGTAAACCGGTGCCATATGTCACTCATTATCCTTGGAACAATTTTTACCTTTATAGTATCACCAAGCCAAAACATCTCAAGCAATTGAATCGATTACTTGGAAAAGGTTGTGGCAAGTCATCGTCGACTCACCTTGGCCTTGCAATTGTGGGACCTAATATTTTATGCAAATAAATAGCTCTTGTACAATTGCAACCGACAGTGGTCGTGGCTGTATCGACTACTCAAAGATTACTTTCAAGGTCAAAAGCTCATTGTTTTACGGCGATTTCAATTACGTTTTGTTTTTTTAGGTCATGAACCATTAACAAACCTGTCAAAAAGCAAAAGTACAAAAGATAAAGGCCTGGGCCTCCGTGCATAGTTTCAAAGATTCAGATTTTTATAGACCTATCTGTCTAAGTAGGATGAAGGCTACTTGAGTAGGAGATAGGTTGTTCGAAACTTGCCCAATTAATACTCTTACACTAGCGATTTGGACAGTAAAAGTGGTGAAAATGTCTATGTAATTTGAACCTTAATTTTTTTTTTTTTTTAATTTTTTGTTTGTTTTTCCACATCTACTGGATACGAAAGCTTGTATTAAACTCATTTATTGTATATAGAAGAAACAAACAATGTGCATGTTCTCTGCATTCTCTGCAATTGTTTGTAGGCTTGCCCAGTGTAAAGGCCAAAGAATTTTTTTTGTATTTAGTGACCACTTTTCATTGCCTTTTTTCTGTTTTTGGTGATTTTTATTGCTTTGACATCTCTATCTAATCTACCACGCGGCAGAACTTCGAGGGTTTGATAGTTAAACCCATGTGAGGAGCAGCATCTAATGCCCTCTTTATGGTCCACCAATGCTGTCTCTTTTTTCCGTGCTTGGGCTCCATAAATCTTGTAGGCCATTGCAATCTATGATCTTCCCGTTTTTGGCTTTTACTGCTTTCCTGTGTGGGAGCTTCTTATAGCTTCATGCTTCTTAATTGAAGGTGACTCATCACCATTATAACCAGCAAGGATCCTCATCTTTTTGAGAAATTGGGCTACTGCCCCACCATTTCAGATATTTGCTTGTGGCTGCTTTGCTTCAAAGTCTTTTAGGTGTGCTAATTTTTGTGCACATCATATTGCTAAATGGGCCGCGTCAAACCTTATGTTTGAAAATATTCCCACAAACTCCTCCCATCTTAACTCTATTAGAATTAGGAACAACAAGAACTCCCCTTTGTAATCCCCTTTTTCCTGATTTGAATAGCAAAAAAAATGGAGCTTCTTAAATGAATGAAAAAAGAGATAAAAACCAAAGAATTCAGAACTTTTGGCAAGTAATCAACCCAACATTTACTCTCAACCATTGTCTTACTATTGTTATCCTTTGGTTTGCTCTTCACTCTCTTCAAACGTTAAGAGAGAAGTACACCTGAATTCAATGGCCTCAAGAATGCTCCCTTCCCTTCCCCTTTTTCCTCGTTTGCTTATAAAAAAAAAATGGCCTCAAGAATACTGTTATCTCTCTCTCTCTTCAACATTACTTTGTAACTGACATATTAATTAGTGAGCTGCGGATCCAACTCTCTTCCGACATGTGACATGGGATGTCTGGCCCGTCACTGAAAATGACATGCTCAGATCACATGCAGATGACTCCGGCCAGAAAACAAATCGCGGATAATGTAATAAAAAACAGAAAAACATAAACATAAAGGCCTCCAATGGTGTCGTACGTCTTCACTCTGTATGACCAGCCCATGAACCCTATGAAAGCCCAGGCTATGCAAACAGTTTGAAAATCAGCTCCCAAAACCGGGCTTCAAGTCTTCCAAGTGGCCGAGTCACGAGTGGGTGCTTCTATTCAGAATCTGTATGCAGATTACTACAGACTAATTACTATAATGAAAAAGTGTTCATGTGTGTTTAGGGGTGTTTTTTTTCTTTAGTTAGAAAAACTGTTCTGATGTTACGATTTTTATTTTTATTTTGAATAGTTTGGTAATATATTCATCTTACGAACTGAAAACAAAAACTTTAATAAACATGACCTACAACGTGGAAGGCTATATCATCGTACACTCGAGTAACCAATTTTTTCAATGATTCGACCATCTTCACTTACATTCTATTGTGGATAGAAGACAAGGTCTTCCTAGTCATAGGGCTCGAATTTGCCCGCCATAGCCATAGTACTTCAACAGCCCTTCATCTTGGCGCCAATTCTCTTTCACTTTCACTTCAACCTGTTCAGACACGGTTGTCTTAATGTGAATAATTTCCTCACAGAAAAAATAACCAGAGAAAAGTTGCTTGAAAATAATGCTACACCCAATTCACTAATAGCATACAACTAATATTATAGTGGTTGCACCTCAAGATAGACCTTCTTCTGTAAGAAATCTTCGATGTCAAGCCGGGCAGCTGTTGCAAGTAGTTTCAGTGCCTTCCCTTCCTGTAGTGATTGAGACACAAAATCAGATAACCACATGAAATGCTCTCTGAGCACGTCTGTGTATAATGCAAAATTAATCCTTAGACGAGTAAAGTTCATAATGCACCAAAATCACGTCTAAACTTTAACAAAAATTAAAGCTCTTCTATTTTTATATTCTTTATCTCTGTTGCAAGCAATGTTAACATTTCAAACATATAAAAGTTTTGTTGACCACTGCTAATTCTACAACACATTCACAACATTTTTGCCACCCTACTTCTGTGTTAAACACAGTCAAATTGATGGTGAAAGCCTAAAACCCAAATCTCCAGTATAAATAACAACTCTACCAGAACCCCATTCCTCATATAGCAATGAAAAAACAATTCTTTAAAGGGTCAATCATTGATGGAAGAGATGAAAAACATGACATTGTTATTTTCCTCCAAAATGCTAATGCCTCTCATTTCTATCCTACCCATCACCCTCCCTTTTGCTCTAGTTAGGGTCCGTTTGTTTTAGCGGTTTCAAAACATAGTTAATGAAAATGTGATTTTAAAAACACAATTAGCATTAGGTAAAATTGTGGCTCGGCCTTTAAAATTGCGATTCAGCATCATGTATTTTTTAAAATTCACCCCTTCACCTGTGATTTTTTTCAGGTTTTCAAACCACCATTTTTTTCAAATGCACTCCTAAACAAGACACTCTCCACAATTTTGTTTAAAAACACATTTTTGGCCTGCAAAATCGTAAGGCCAAACGAACTCGTACTATATTAGCAAAGTCCCCATTCCATCCAACCATTATATCAGATACACCTCTGGCTCAAATGGCACCTCCCTTTTAAGAAAATGTGGTTTGAAGTCAAGGTCTCAAGACCTACTGGGTGCATGTCACTTACCATAAAAGAAAAAGAAAAAAAATCAACCAGTAAATCCCACAATAAACTATACTCACTTTCCCAATGAGTATGATCTTCTGCGAATTCTGTTCAACAACAATTTCTACTTGTATAAAATCTTTTGCAGTTGGCCTGGTTTTATAGCTTGCTACATTCACCTGTAAGATTCCAAATTAAAAGGCACCACAAAAAGAAAAAAGCATTTGCCAAAAATCACTTAAAAAGAGAAAACTGAGAGGAACTGAAATCAATTGATTTTTTTTGTTTGTTTTTATTTTTTTGGTATTGAGGAATAGTATGCCTCAAAAGAAAATCATGATGTTTCCAATGATATACCTGACATGCATAAGGAACTTCCTTCCGGTATTGCATAAAGATCTTTTCTCTAACAATTTCAGATATGAAGAATCTTTCTGGGTGCTCACTAACAATATCCTGAGAATTCAAATGCGACAAGGTAAGTGATCATTTACAATAAGCAATTAACTTTAAAATATGAAAGCATTACTAAAATTGCAGGACCTCATTTAAAGATGAAAGAAGTTGACAATTAGCACCATAGAAAAAAAAATGAATCACTTTTGGTAAATGGGCGGGAGATCATAAAAAGTTACTCGGTGCAATAGGCCTGGAGATGCCAATCTCACAGCCAAGTCCCTTCTTAGTTGCTAAGATGATTGTATGTTTTCTATTGAATTTAAATATTCCAATCATCATGCCAGCTCAATATAGTATATATCCCATAAAATATTTTTTGATAAGTATATATATCCCATAAAATATGACCCTAACATTTTTAAATTAATCAAGAGAATTAGTGATTACATCAGTAATGACAAGAAAGAGTATGCCATAGGCATCTTGCCTCAAGTATCATGTTATATTGGTAAGTGCACCAAGTCTCATCATGGGAGATCATAGAATCAAGTCCTCAAGGCTTTTCACCTTTGTTAGATGAGAGTACACTCAAGCAGCAACTGGTGTGGGTTAATGTGTAGCATATCACGCTTATCAGCAGCAACTGGTGTGGGTTCAGGTGAAGCATATCAGGCTTATCAGCCATGGCTAAGCACAAATTCAAAGTTGGGAAAGCCAAATGGACCATTCAGTTGCATGGTAAAAAGCATTATTATACCAAAGTGAATTTCCAACTGAGCAGAACGTAACTTTAGTTCAATGCTAGGATGTTAGAATAATTAGGAATAAAGTACATTGCACCAACACTCAGAGGTCATCTTATGTCAATAACTCGAGGTTACATTACATTGCTCTCCATATATTTCTAACTTCATATGATTGACTCAGTGATAAACCAACATAGATCCACATATTCTCCTAACCCTAAGCCCACCACAAGAACACCTAGACATAGTTTCCCTAATCTGTACTACGTCATTTATTCACATACAGCTTAAATGAGACCAGATTGTGGAAGTTTTGTCACAAGCATAAATTGCTTCTTTGGGTGTCAAGCAGAACCAAAAACTTGACATGGATGTTAGGGTTAAGCTACTCTTATTTTGTTCCTCACAAAATCAAACCAAAAACTTGACAGAGTCATTCATTATCTGTGCTTAATTTGAGTAGTTCATGCCCAATAGATGGAATTAGACTATAATAGTATATTAAAACAATGATAAGACCATAATATACCATCACAGCTCTTAAATGTTCGTTTTTAACCTGGAAAAAATTGAATTTCTACATGCCTTTGGATAATAAGGTGGTCCAACAGGAAGTTTTGATAGTATCCAGTCCTTGATATCTTCCACTCCATGACCATATTTTGCACTCACAGGAATAACCTCATCTACATCTGTAAATTTCTCATACCACTGCAAGGAACATGAAATTTAAGCTAGGATAAAACTTATTGATTCTTAAATAATGAATGCACTTATACAAGACAAAAAACATCAACTGAGTTCTGACCTCCAGTTTCTTTGCAATTTCACCCGGTTTGATCATGTCTTTCTTATTCAAAACCAACAAAGTGGGTGGCTTATCTTTGAGGTTTCCTACACCTTCTTCCAACACTTCATCAATCTAGAAACAGGAAAATGAATTAAGGAAACAACTCAAACTTTGAAAAAGAATTCTGAAAACAAAGAAGCATACTTTTTGGGGCACTTTACTTGCATCAACAACGACAAGTACACAGTCTGCATTGACGGCAGCGCTTCGAACATTCCTCATCATCATAGAGTCCAATTTGTGCATTTTCTTCTCAATAACACCAGGTGTGTCATAAAGCACCATCTGCAAGCCAACCCTTAGTTCAGATGTATGAGAGCCAGAAAGAAATGCAGCTCTAAAGAGTCAAGAAGTTATCAACGCCATATACTCCTTTTGCAGGGATCTAGAGCAGTACTCATGACAATATATATAAGTTGACTACATGCCATTTTCCTGTCAACCAGATATTGGAATTCCATGATAAATAAACAGTTTTTTACAGGTCAAAGTTTTCTGCAGCCTAATTTATATTCTAAACATGCTATATTCTTTCTTCGTTCATCTAATTTTTTATTAATTATATATTATTGCGGTTACAACATATTTTCTTAACATGAATGAAAGGCAAGCCAATACAAATTATTCACTAAGACAATTTGAAGTCAGTATATCTATATGCAAAAAGCTTTACCTAGTACCAATAACCATGTATTAGCTTCAGAAAGTCCTGTAGGACATTAAATTTGCATAAGCACATCTATCAACAAATAATCAAGAAAATTGGATTAATCTTTTTTTTCCATAATTTATGAGGGAATGAAGTTGCAATGGTAACCAACCAATCATATTCCTGTTAGTAAATATGAACACACTCGTCTTATGACTAAGATAACAACAATCAGAAAACAGGATCAAGATTGAGTTTTCACTCTAATTCTAAAGAGGCATCTACATATGTCCTAAATATAAGGTCATTCAATCAGATTGTAATAGGAAACTAAACAAAGAAAAAAATTTGGTGCAAGAGAGTGATCTTGAAGGATTTGAGACAATCAGAGAATGAGGAAGATCTCACAAAACAGATCCAAATTAGAAACACTGTCAGAGTAATCAACAGAATGCACAGCCCAAATGCCTGAAACTTAATACGAGGCATTTTCTCTCAGTTATTTTAAGCCACAAAAGTACTTCTGCTTTAAGTTTTAACAGGTAACTAAAATCAACGACAAGAGAATTAGATTAAAAAAAAAAAATCAAACCTGATACTCTGGGCCAGAACATATACCAAGAATTCGGTGCCTCGTAGTTTGAGGTTTATCTGTAACTATTGACAGTTTTTGGCCTATCATCTGGTTTGCAAGTGTACTCTTTCCGACATTTGGCTTGCCAAGTACAGCCACATAACCTACATTTGATTCATTGAAATTCAGAACCACAATGGAAAAAGAAGCCGTGAAGCTTCTCAAGAAAATAGAAAGAACTCAAAGCATGAACCACGAGTAAAAAGATGGGAAATGGACTCCAACAATGAAAAAAATTTATCACCATTTTTTGGGATCTTATCTCATAAATCAATTATCAGTGATAAGCATTTTTTTCTCTACAGACTCGATCAAATTTTTTATCTTCATAAATACTGGCCACTAGAGAAGGAAGACGGTTCCGCAGGCCTATGTTCTCTAAAGCTGGTTATTTGACTGATACACTCATTCTTTAGAGGATTAAAAACACTAGCTTTGAACATATTCATCCACCTGAACTACACCTGATAAGTCACAAGAATGCAAAGTGCGAAAAGCATGATTTCTCTAAGAAACTGGACTGAAGGTAATCGCAGTATTGGGTTTTCCGCATTGCTTCCAGGTTAAGGCATTCTCTTCAAAATTAAAGAGAATTCAGATGTTAGCTTGCTTGACTTTCAAAGGGCTAATTGAAAGTTATAGAACTAATGTATAAAATTTCATGTAAATAACTATTAACTACTATTCTTCAAAAGGAACACATCATGCCGATTATAAAGGTGCAAAAGTTTACAATTTTCAAGTTATCACATTTCTTAATTCTTCATCCAAAATTCTGGGTACCCAAAATCACAAAAAGTGAGAAACAAAGTAAAACACAGTATAATAGAAAGCAGAGGCTAACCGCTACGATGGTTGGGGTCTGAGGGATAGTCAAGCTCCTCCATCTCATAGTCGTCGAGCAAGGCCATGTTCCTGTCAGGCTTCACACTCAGAGACAAGAACGAAGAGTCGTCCTCCGAATACGAAGTCGTTTCTGCATCCTCTTCAGAAACATATTGTTCCTCTGACAAGATAAGGCTTCGGTTGTTGTTCCTGTTCCTGGAAGTGCTACGGGTTTGGAAGTGGAAACGGGTTTGCCGGAATTGGTTTCTAGTGAAATGGGGAAACGGAATTTTGGTGCTGAATGAGGCGGTAAGGAATTTATCGATGTGGGAGTAATGGGTAAGGACCAGTTTATCTCCGGGAAGAATTGGATATGTGTGTAGAGCTAGCTCCATCTTTGGAGCTCTGCAGTTACTGTTGGCACTTAGCATCTATTTGGCTCCTTTCTCTGTTCTATACAACCGGTTCACAAAAACGTCCTCGTTTAGGAATTGTAAAGAAAAAAAAATTATATATATATTAACCCATAAATATTGTCGTTGCAGTTTCAATGGACGTTTGAATTAATTATTATTTTAAATAAAAATTATAATGATTAATTGAAACTGTCATATTCAATATATATTAACCCATAAATATTGTTGTTGCAGTTTTAATGGACGTTTGAATTAATTATTATTTTAAATAAAAATTATAATGATTAATTGAAACTGTCATATCCAATATTGTTGGATGATAGTCAAAAGGATTTTTTTTTTTTTTTTTTTTTTGGGCAACCTGTTGGGTTATTAATTAGTACCAGCAATACTAAGTACCAATAACAAAGTAATAGCCAAACGTACCGAAAATACATAAGACCATGGGATGCTTTATAGTTGGATGTTAACAAGTATTATATAATATGCGTGAAGGCCTTTTTATGTTAGAAAAATAATTGTTTTTATTTTCTTAATTATTTTTTGTCCATCTTTATATAAAGAGGTGTACAAATTTACTATTAAATTAGTAATCCTACTGATTTAATGATAGATTTGCACACCTCTTTATATGAAGATAGACAAAAAATAATTAATAAAATGATATATAGCATCTCTTTTTATGTAATTATTAAGAAAAGTGATAAAAGTCACTCTCTATCTCATCTTTAGATCCACCAATATAATAGTAGATATGTAAAAGAGATAATTTAGATAATGATGTAAAAAATCCCTCTATTATTTTATTTTTTTTGTGCGTAAAATCCCTCTATTATTAATCCTCCCATCTGAGAAAATGAGAATTTGGAAGCTTTTTCCCTATAATAGGTGTGCCCTTCAAACGGCTATTTTATCAAACGATTGGCATGCCTGACATTGGGAAATGATGGCCCCTGGCTTCACTGACTCGACTCTATGTTACGTCTCCACTCGACTTACCAAGCAAGATTCAAAGACAATCAGGATACTAGCACTGCCCTCTAGCAGATGCAAACACACTTCACATTCATGAGTCGTGTAATTAGATCATATACATGAAGCCTCATTTGGCTTTAAAAATAGGAACATATTCTGAATATTATAAATTTGAGAAATGCCATGACAATAGATAGATATCAAAATAATGTAGAGCTTATTTATTATTTATTAGTACTCCTAGCATTTCTTTTAATTAATTATTTTAATTTTTTTTCAATGAATAAACTCCACATCACTTTCACGTCAATTAATAAAACTAGTAAATGCCCTATAAGCTACCATGCCACATGGTGTTCCATATTTTAGCGACCAATGTGAACTATCACAGCTGTTTGTAAAGTTCTTGTAATACAAACTTTAATACCCCTAACAGCACTCTTAATAATATATCTGGTCTTTTATGTGTATTTAAGCAATCAGAAATAACACCCACAAACTAATTGTGTTTTTTTTTTTCTCGATAACCAGCAATGANAAATGCCACGACAATAGTAGATAGATATCAATATAATGTAGAGCTTATTTATTATTTATTAATACTCTTAGCATTTCTTTTAATTAATTATTTTAATTTTTTTCAATGAATAAACTCCACGTCACTTTCACGTCAATTAGTAAAACTAGTAAATGCCCTATAAGCTGCCATGCCACATGGTGTTCCATATTTTAGTGACCAATGTGAATTATCACATTTGTTTGTAAAGTACTTGTAATACAAACTTTAATACTCCTAACAACACTCTTAAAAAGGACAATAATTTCCTCTAACTTAGGTTAGAGAATATTTCATTCAACTCACACTAATACATGACAAGTGTTATCTATTAACATTGAGTTCTTCAAAACTCAATAGTCATTAAATCTCATTCTACTACCTAAGAACCCTAACATTTTAAAAAGTCTTTTTTCAAATATTGAGTTCTCCAACATTGAGGAACCCAATGTTGATAGATGACACTTATTATGTATCAGTGTGAATTGGATAAAATATCTTCCAACCCGAGTTGGAGAAAATTTTTGTCCTAAAAATATATCTAGTCTTTTGTGTATTTAAGCAATCAGAAATAACACCCACAAGCTAATTGTGTTTTTTTTTTTCTCTCGATAACCAGCAATGGNTTTTGCAATTACTTTAATAAATCAAGCACAAAGACAAAAACATGGGCAAAATCTTTGGCAGAACAGAAAAAATCACATAACAGCCTCCAGTACCACTATCAGCCGAACTGCTTACAGAAATCCAAAACCTCATCTATTTTTAGAGTTGAAATATTATTTTCTACATGGTGTTTCAGCAACCAAAACGCGGCAATGGAAAACATCTTAAAAGTAAACATGTCTAGGGCGAACAAGGCAGAATGCAACTCAAAATTGGAATCAGCTCACTTGAGTTCGTATGGAAACAAATCAAACTATGGAATGGAACCATTATCCTACGTGCCGGACTTTGAAATAATCCTCAGGTTGCTAGAGTTATAAATGAACACATTCAAATCTACCAAGAGATTTTATCCATCTCCCTTCTATGCACCTTCAGCCAAAGGGATGATTAAAATAGAGTGACCCCTGCTGAAAATCATGATTATAATAACCAGACTTATCTATTTCATGATCTATCAGCTTCCATATTGGTAGCAAGGGGCACAAAGTAAAATTATTTTGGTGGAACTATACAACCTCTGAGTGCAGAAAAATCAACTGACAAAAGCAAGAGACTATCCACGAAGTATAGGGACCATTTATTTTTATCTTCCATGACAAGGCATCATGGTTGCTACTTGATTGGCCACCTATTAATTGGCTGCATCATCACCCTCAGGATTCTGAAAATGGTCTGTGGAAGATGATCCTCTTTCCGTTGGAAGGTATGACCACGCTAAGGCTGCAGTGCCAAGCGTGATCGCAGCAGCAATTGAACCCCAAACCCACCTTTGCCTTCTTTTCTTTATTTGCCTTTCATGTCGTGCCACCTCTACAGAAACAAAAAACTGCCATCGTCAGAGGAGCAAATAATGGTAAACACATGCAACAGGGCCTTTATGAAAGTTGGAAGCACTTGTGCAAGCATCAAATACAACAAGTTTATACGTTCATATTCTAGTTGGGGCGTGCACATAAACATACCCGTGTGGATTTGCGCACAAAGAGAGCACTTTATCATCTGATCCCCACTTTAGTAGTATATAGTTTCTGGATCACATGCCGCATAAGCTAGTATTGCAGTATCCTCAATCATATTAAAAGTTCTAAACCCACACACACTCTCATTCACATGTGTGTGTGTGTGTGTGTGTGTGTGAGAGAGAGAGAGAGAGAGAGAGAGAGAGAGATGGCCTTGGAGCCTTGCCATGAAAGATTATTGACATTCTAAAATATAGAGAAATGATAAGCTTACAAAATATTCTACAAAAAAAAATTCTTACAAATTGATGTAACATAATATAATTGAATTTTTCAAAATTTGAATTCATCTCCTTTCCAATCATGTTGTGCCACATTATTTTGTAAGAGTTTTTTTTTAAAAAAAATATTTTGTAAGCCTAGTATTCCTCAACTTTTACCATGTCCCTCTAGAAAGCCAAATAATTATTAAAAGTTAGGAATAAAAGCTCCCCAAATTATTACTTAATATACCAATTACCATCCAAAAAGCAATTTTCCCACACATAATTGTGGTAGACAACAACAAGGACCAAGACTTATGTGGGAAGTGACTGCTTGGAACGACTATCAAAGCATTAGAAAAGAACAAGGTTTTAATGAGTAGATTAGGGAAAACAGAAGAAAATGGAAAGTACCTAACATCACACTAGGATATGTAGGCATCCCAAGTAAGATTCTTAAGCGTCATAAGACAACACCAAAGCACAAGGAGTTGGAATTACTTCATCCTCATTCCTTGAGAGTAAAAAGGAATTGACGAATAACAACCCAGTTTAACAAAGGAATCACTTTAATCTGATGTATGTTCACACCCATGAAAAAGTGCCCCCAATCTGTCTCAAAAAAAAATAAAAACTAGGGCATTTGCGATCCCATTCTTTTTTGTTATTTGTTTACTTAATCAGGAATCTCGACCTCAACCTGCTAATATATTTTCTAAGTTAAGGAAATAGCATGATACCCCCCTATACAATAAAGTTGAATTCTAAGAGTGACAAGTGGACAAAGGAAAGAGCCTAGCATTACCTTGACCAAGGGAAGTGACAGGTAAGCATAACTTCATTAGGAAACCTAATATATTATTCTAACAGACTTCTAGCTTAACAACACAAGTACAAATTGGTGCCCATATTTACATTTTCTCTCACGTTCTGGAATAAAAAATTGTAGTTAATGGCTAGACAAAGAATGATGGTCAAATATTCTTGATTATCATTCATGTAATAATTGTAACTTATTATTATCCTTAACTATTTTCCCTTTTATTACCCATGGACTTCTGGGACTTCTTTCAATATGGTGATCTAACCATGCCATGTTCAGAGCCAACTCTAGTTACTCAGAATTGGCACTGATACCGCTTGTCTGAGCAAGAATGTCCCAAAGAATGCCTAGGACTATAATCTCATTCCAAACAGCATGAATAGCACAAAAACTACACAACTTTCTCTACATAAGCACACACAATAACTAAGGACTAAACCTAGCACATAAGCAGAAAATTGTCCACAACTTTTCTTCTTTAAAATGTGGAAGAAACAAGCATCCCCTATTGCAAGAAAACAGTAATGTGAGACAAACTATGTGAAGAACGGTATCTATAACAAACAATACAGAACAGGCAAGAAAGAAGTACTAGAAAGAAAATGCCTCCCACCCCCCTTTCTCTCTTTTCACAAAACAAACAACCAAACAAATGATAATGTAGGCTTAAGGTTGGTAAAAAAATAAATGAGAAGGATAGATAATATAAGGTCTCAAAATCTGACCTAAAGCATCTTGGTTCCTCTGATACATTTCCCGATTCACGACCTCATAAAAATGGAGTCTATCACACAATCGAGCAATCTCAAAGTTCTTTGACTCGATCTCAGCTTCCATCTCCATCTCCATCTCAGCCTTTGCAACACCCCTCCCAATAGATTCTGATACAAACCTAGCAACATGTACCTGTTGACACAGCTCTTCTGGAGGATCACAATCCAGTTGCCCACCCTCTGCTACAACAGTGGAATCAGCGGGGAGCGTCAATCCCACAGCAGATAACTGTTGCCTTAGCCTCTGCCACTGGCTTCGCATGTTATTCAGGGCTTCTTCTGCTTGCTTCCGCTTCTCTATTTCCATCAATACATTCAATCTCATTTCACTCAATTCAGCTTCAACATCTCGAAGAGAAGACTGTGGCCCACCCTCGGAGGATAATTCTGTAGGAAGAGAATCAGTTAAGATGCCATATACTCACTACTATCTTTGCATATTTACAGAAGTGATTTAAAGAAATAAAACCCCAAGGGGTAGCTTCATCGGCTGGGGACCATGCTTCATGACGCAGAAGTCACTAGTTCAAATCTTCCTTTCCCTCTCCCCATGGGGCCAATTACTTTTAAGAAAAAGACATAAATGCTCAACTTTTACCATTTCTAGCAATTATATTTTAGGGAAAAATACACTTTCCAACCCTCAAACTGTCACCCGATTGGCACTTTTCTGTATACTAAATTCTCTCAAACAACCAACAAAACTAAAGACACAGAATCATGCAGTCAAGCTCCTCAGCAAGAATTTGAATACCCAACGCACTTGGAAAAACTGGAATGTCCCTAGCTATAATGATAATGACTGCTGGTTCCATATATATGAGACATTTACCAAACACCTGGGCCCGCACTGTAGTTTTCATGTATATACAACATTGAAGACACGTACGCAGAACAAAAAAAAATGAAAATAAAATAAAAAAATAACAGAATTTATATTTGAGCTCCTCATCTCATACCGTTTCTAAATTTGAGACACCAAACCTATCTTTGTCAGAACTTGACTGTTCACATCCACAAAGTGATGGGCCTTCCTCTCATGTTGGTGATTCTGTTTAGAAAATCCAATTGTTTTAAGAAGACACCATCTAATATGCATTGTCTTTGAAATAAAATGTTATGATTCCAAAATTACCCTCCTTAACTTAAACTCAACCTTTCAAGTAAAGTAAAAGGTAAGTTAAGAAAGTTATTACAACTGTGTCTATTGACTTTTCAAAGAGGACAATGTTTTGGCAAATGAATAAAATGCCAAAATACAGGATGGAGGGAATAAGTATATAAATAAATAAATAATTGACAAAACTACCACAAGTATATCTTTAATGAAAAATAGACAAGAAAAGACCGATTACCTTCCCAAGCATCAAAAAACTCCCCCATTGGTGTGGTAAGCTTCATAGAACGTTCTGTCCCAAAATTATCCTCTCCATCTGTGTTGCTTGTGATACTAAGTGATTCATGTGGATCAAAGAAATTTTCAGACTCACCATCTCTGTCTACCTTCAACTCGTCATCTTCCCTAGCCACACCGTTACTTGTACTGCTGCTCCCAAGTTCCCCATTACTACACCCAAGTTTGCTGTTACAGCTTCCAACTTCACAGGCATGGCCACCATTCACATGCTCCTCCTCATTAGTACCAGGAATGGTGAAAGTAACAGAGACATCATCAGTTGAATGGATAACCTCAGTTTCTGCATTCTCCATATCCCCATTGACCTTTTCATCAGTCTTTTGGTGAGAGGACACATTATCCTCAGAAAAGCTCTTCACGAGGCGTGGCCCACGGCGTTTGTGGTTGATGATGTACGGGGAAGGAGTGAATGAAGTGGGTGAATCTGGAAGCGGGGTTGCCTTAGGAGTGGCGTAGAGTGCTGGCGTTATCTGAGGGCGTTTAACTCTCCTTTCTGTGGCTGGCATACTACTTCTCCTATCCAGATTTGAATTAGGAACAGGTATTGAATTAGGAGGCTTTACTTTAGGAAGAGACTTGTCGACGGATTTCGAGGATCCAGGTTCTAAGAACCTATCCAAAGCAATAGCACCAAATGTCGGCATGGTTCTGCATCGTCAAACAGTCAAATAAGATTAAATGGAGATTCATTTTAATGAGAGGGAAGAAAAGCTAACAGTTAATTACCGAGAAAAAAAAAAAAAGACAAGAAACAAGAAAGAATATAATTTGTGGATCATTTATTCGTTTCCAAAAAACCTGTAATTTCCAACATCAACAGAGCCAATTAATTCTAAACGGTGGTTGAGTAAAGGATTTTGTTACACTCAGGATTTTCTTTGATCAGTTGGCAGAAATGGAAAAATCAAAGATGGGATGTTTTTAATAACACATTTTTGCCTCTCAAATACCAAACAGGATTATAGTACCCATGATATCAGCAACGCATATACTGATGCACTAAATCTAGAAAATATTTTATAATTTGAACTCAAACCTATAGCCAATAAAAGAAATACACATAACATTATTAGCTTAAGATTGGAAAAAAAAAAAAACTCACACCAGATTGGATCTCGAAGAATCCGACAACTCCTTGTGGTTGACAAGTATAAACAATAGGGTAAAACTAAAACCTGTAATAACTTAGCCTAATACACTTAATTATCCCTGCTATTCCAACACGAAGAGGATTCAAAACAAACTAATTTACTGGTTTTTTAATCATTCAGCCAATCTCATAATTCAAACAGAAGGCAAGCTATAAAAAAACTAGATATAGAATCATACCCAACATATTTCAGAAATAAAAATTATCATGATATTGTGCTACTGGATGAAAGAACAATAAGATGAGTTTAAAACCCTAAGCCCCAAAATTCTCAAGACCAAACCCTCAAAATCCATAACCGGTACATACAGAAACACATGTTTTATAAATTACGGCTAAGCAAAAAACTCATACCGAAATTAAGTCTCAAAAGAGACCTAAACGCTCCGTTTGGCAGCTGAGAAAAGATCAGAAAAAAACAAAAAACGAAACCTTCACGCAAGTCAGTAAATACAGCTATCCCTCCCCGCTGTACGGACAACTAAAACCACAGCTACACAAGCCGTGACACTCATAATTCCAATCCAATATTCCATCCCTCGCTTCAACTCTCCCCGTCAGTCCGTCACCAAACAGAACCCAAAAAGCACAGAAAAAACAGATCTCAAATTTCAAAAAGAGAGAAGAATCCGTGGAAAAAGAAAAAGTACCTTGGAAATGGAGGGAAATGGTACGGAAGGAAAAGCCTTAAGCGCACGCGAGAGAAAGCAAACGAAGAAGATGAAGTAGTAGAGCTGAGGAGGAGGAAGGCGAGAGGCCGGTGAGTGGAGGCGGCATATTCACATTCAGATTGGCTTGGCTGGCCTCTTTCACGCGACTCTTTCTTTCTTCACCTTCACAAAAAAGAAAACCCTTTCTTTTTTTTCTTCTAGTGTTTTTGGGTATTTATCGCAACGACCGCCTCTGCCTCACGCACTGACCATTCCGCAAATATTTGAAACAGAACACCTTTTTTTATTTTATTTTTCGGCATTGTTTCAGAAGCTTCCGCCCATGCCTTTTCAAGTGCTTTGTCATTGTGTGTGCGCGAAAAAGTCTAGAATAGCCTATAAGTAGTTGGGACGACCTGGTTTAGATGGAGGACGATATCGACTTTTCTGTTTACGCTCGTTAATGCGACGCCGTTTTGTTGAAAGTTGCCTTGTCAAACAACCAAAGATGACGGGTTTGGTGAGGTCACTTAAAGCGGCGGTCTCCTTGGAGAGCACGAAGAGTATGCAATTATGCATGCGTTTATCTTTGGATGACTGGATGAGAAATTAAGATACGAATTTCGGTTATAGACTCAAATTAATAATAATGTTGTTGTCCTAACTCCTGATTGTAAGTAATTTGAACGTAAATATGAGAAAATAGGACTCGAATAATATGAGAGAGTGCGACTCGCTTATAGGATCAAATTTTGAACAGTTAGTCCTATGATCAAGTAAGTGAGCTTCATAAAAAAAAATTTAACCATTTTTGTCATGAAAATTCAAATTTACGAATTTCATAGTTCAGAATATGTTTTTATAAATAGTAATGCCAATCTAAACTAACATTTGAATCATTCTAAGATAATATAAGGATATATATATTATCTTATATAATGTATATCGTTAAACAAAACCTTAACAATAAAATACATCTTCTCTGTTGACTTTCTATTTCTTATTTTCCAGGCTTTTGTTTCTTTGTTTCTTGGAATTGAATAATGAGCGTTAACCTCATTTATTTTTTTGTTTGTGGTTTAATTAGGATACCTGATTAGGTGGAATATGGAGTTTAAAAGTCTCTATATTGACCTTTTCACTGCCTTCCAAGGAAGGTAAACTTTAATTACCTTTTCTCACAATTACAGCCAATCATATACAGGATCAAACATCTACAATTGATCTATGAACTCTTGCTTAAAACACAAGTAGATGTTCCTGTCATGATTAGTTGTTACCACGGGTTTCCCGGACTTATTTTTTACACGGGTATCTGAATTCTGAGGTTGGAAAAAAATTGCTGCAAAAGTTCTTTGATCCTCAATTTCCAAAAGTATCTCGAGAGACCTGATTTGTGCCTGCTTATGTGATGAATTTAAGCTTAAATGTAATAGTTTAATATTGAGTTTAATACATAAAATATTTAATTAAAATTAAAATTAAATTACAGATATAGTATTCGAACTCATAATTTCTATTATAATATTATACTAAATCATCAATTATTCAAAAATTGAAATCAATAAAAAACAATATATTTAATCATTTAATTATTATCCTAACACATAAAATTACACTTGAATTTACTATAGAGGGGCATAAAGACAGATTTGGTACAATTATATTTAGTTCATTATCTTCCCGGGGTTGTTATTTCAGTTTTACTGCCAGTTACAAAAATTTTAACCGTAACGACCAGCTGAATATCCCTAATTTTGGATGTCTTAAAAGATTGAAAACATAAAGAGTGACATAACTTGCAGATAAACGCGACCTAGGATGAGCAAAGCGTGTGAAACAGTGTGAAGGAATGAGTCTAAATCTTCCAAAAAAAAAAAGAAAGAAAAAGTCTAAATATGTTTACGTGAAAAACCCGTAGCCTTTGATGATTTCCCACTGATTATAGTTAGCGTGTGTCGAATTAAATATGAAAGGAATTACCAAAAAAAAAAGTTGAAAGGGATTTGTTTTAGTAATTTTGACCGCATCCAATAGTCCAATCATAGAGACGTGTGGAGATATAAAAAATAGGCGGCGGTTACTCCAAGTTATAGGGGAGGAGGTATAAACAATATGGGCTACTTGGCACTCTCTGGTTGGAGAGCATTATGTTAGTAGGAACTGCCCTGAAGGGGTCTGAGTGGTCCTATTGTTTTTCCATTTGGTGACATGACAGAGGGTACAAGTTTTTCATAATGCACCCCTTAGGTTGGGGGTCGTCAATCCCTGATCTCCGAGAGGGGGAGGGAGCTCACCTAGCGACATTGGTCCTTATTTGCCAACAAACACAACTCAAGCCGAGAGATAAATGGGCCTCGTGGAGCCGAATGGGCCAAACATGGCTCGAGGTTCGGGTGTACTATTTTGTAAACATGGCTCGTGGAGTCGCAATTTTACTAAATGTCTAACTCTATTTTTAAAAATCACATTTTTATTAACTGCGTTTTAAAATCAATATTTTTTGAATCCCACATTTTGAAACTAATTAGCTCAATTACCTTATTCTAGTGAAAGTAATATGTAAATAACCTTTTATTTTGCTTGAAAGAGTTTGCATGATCAGAAAAATATAAGCAACGTCCTTGTAGGTCCAATCAACATCTTCTAAGTGGTCCAACATTACAGAATAGCATGTACCTTTTTCATTAGAAGCTGGATTAGTAGATTACAAAGATTTTGTCGTATGGGGAAAGGATTTTGACTGTCAATTCTCGAATATCTCAGGAGGCATCTGGCATCATTTGTTCATGCTTAAATAACATAATCTCTTGTTTGTTTGTTGGAATCTATTACAAGGAATTACTTAAAATCCTAGTCTTTATGTTTCCTATATCACATGAATTCTTCTCCTTTTATTATCAAAGACGTAATATCAAGATTTGCCCATGCTTCTTAAACTTTAATAAGATTTCATTTGGCAGAATCAAAATACTCCAAAATACATGCACATGCACTAAAGAATTGCATGATCTAAGAACATATATTGGTTTAATAAATTGGGTTGAAAATTTTCTTCTAATCTAATTTGGACAAAAAAAAACTTTACTTTTTTTGTACAGCTAATATTTTTTATATATTTTTCCTCAGCAAATTAATATGAAATATAGAAACATATGGCTTTATTTGGTAAAAAAAATTTCAAACAAGAAACCCCATCAAAAAATTATTAACAAATCCAGCTCCTTGGAGAGTTTTAGGGCCAATGACTTAGAGAAATCAAATTCAAATCATGATGGCATATTTCTAAAGTAATTACAAACAAAGTACAACAGCACCTTTTTCATTTGTAATAGATTACAGGCGTATTGGAATTCATATCCCAGACCCCTCCCTCCTTGAGATACTCCAGGTACCTTGCAAATTCCGGCTTGGCAGTAGTTTTCTTCTTGCGACGACCGTTGAAGAGGCTAAAGAGTGGGTGGCTCTTGGTAACCTTGTTTGTAGGCTTCACCTGAGACTTGTCTGGAAAGGTAAATTCCGGCGTTGACTTTGTTGATGACCCGAATACTCGAGCTGGCAAGCTTGTAGACCTCTCCAACGCACCAACTGCAGGCTCATCGCCTAATTTTTCATATCTCTGATGGCTTCTCCGTGTGCTCAAGGCTCTAAACATGACTTAATAATACGACAGAAAGCAGGAAAATGGCTTCAACTTAGCACTGCGTAAACATGGAAGGAAAAGGGTATAAGCTGATGATTGTGGATGAGAAACTAATAGTGGTATGCGCATGCCCTGTTTGACATATTAATTATGCTAATTGATTGGTGCTTGTTTATTAATACGTACGTATTATTGTTGACTTTAAAAGTTATTCCAACCACCCCGACCAGTTGTCAAACCTTCATCCCACGGTCCATAGCAGCCTCACAAGACTTTTTCTGTCTACAACAAAGTATAATACTTTTCACACACATTTCACACGTACCTTCATATCAAAAGATGAAGACACCACTTCGTCTTCTTTTTTTGGCAAGATATAAAATAAGAAAAAACATTACAAGGGTAGATTCTTTCCACTATCAAGCAAGAGGACAAGGGTGACTCTCTCTCCGTGATTACTGCTATAAACAATACCAATTTTTGTGCTGATCGGCCTATTGCCCCTATAGTTAGTGATATTATTTGTAATCTTTCTGCTTTCTCTTCTTGGTCTGCGACCAAGGTCTCTAGGAGATCTAATCTCCGGGCACACTCTGTTGCCAAATGGGCCGCTTCTCATTCCTTTTATGGAAGCATTCCCACTTCTCTTGCTTTTCTATCCTCTGTAAGAATCAAGAGTGGAAAAGACCCACCTTGACCCCTTTCCCCGGTTCCCCGTTGTTACCCAGAAAAAAAAAAAAAAAAAAAAAAAAAAAAAAAGCAAGAGGACAAGGGGGAAAGAGGCTATGGGAATGCTTATAGAGGAGAAAAGTGTGGACATGGCGAATAGCTATGTTATCTTGCTTGGACATGGTAACATAGCTATTCGCCATGTCCACACTTTTCTCACCCCTTGGCTGTAGTAGGCATGGTACCATGCTTAACCATGTCATGAAATAAACGCCATGCTTCTTCTATCAGACCTGCCCAGATATCCCATGACATGGGACATGCTTCTTCTATCAGACCTGCATACTTCTCCCTATCTGAATTAAATGTAATGTAACAAGTTTGTGCCATAAGTTGCTAATTATTCTTGTCTGATTGCGATTTCTTGTTTGAAGGTGGTGTTAACAGCATCAACATTGGGTCTGGAACCAATATTCAAGACAACTCCCTCGTTCACGTGGCAAAATCTAATTTGAGTGGGAAGGTTTTACCAGATATAATTGGAGACAATGTTTCTGTGGGTGGGTAACATGAGATTACATTGCCAATGTTACCAAAATCGTCTTGATGTGGGTTCCATGAGGATTTTGCATTACGGTTTCAATTTGAACTTGGCAGGCAGGTCATAGTTCGATCAGTCTTACATGGATGTACTGTTGAGGATGAGGCATTTGTTAGTATTAATATTTTTTTATGTTGTGAATAACAAATGATTTTTGTAAGTTAATATGATTGAATGAAAATATAAAATGAGAAGGTATAATTATAATCGAAAATTTGATTTTTTTTTTTTTTCACTTTACATGTTTAATGAGAAGGCATAATAATAATTTTTTGCTATTTTTATTATTTAAACAATAGTTAAACAATTTTCATAAACACAAATCTTAAATTTGTAACATAAAAAATGTTATCTAGAGAAGAACGTACGGTTGGGCGACAAAGACCATTAGTTGAAAATTGATATTTTTGGATCGGGATTGGCTGCAATGATCTACTCGAGCAAGCGGGGTGCCTTTAACAATTTCCCAATTTCCTATTTGATTGCACGGGAAGCTGGGCAAAAAATTGCATATAAATTCATGCTCAGAACTACCAATAATAGAGCACTTAAAAGCAGTGAGGTACACCCCCTCAAGAATAAACCATCTAAACCTCCTATAAATGACATTACATAGTTAACTTGTTGAGGTAGAACAATTCAGCTAAACTTAGACATATACCAAAACTTTTTGAAGCATCCCAAGCTCACACCATTACTGATGGGAGACGCATGCCATTTACTTCATCAAAATCGCAGCATCAAAAGGGGAAATATTAACAATGCATGTGCTTTCTAGGAAAGTGTAAGATATGATTTGGAATTTTGCAAAATCAAAGCATTTTACATACATGGTAACGTAGTAGTAGCAAAAATCTGCAAGAATGAAACCATTCACAATCTCGAAGAGGACAGCCATAAAAGCCCCCCAAATATTATTATAACCCAGAAATGTAAGCGATTGTCCTCGAGTAAGCAATATCTGCATAAAAGAATGAAATGATCGTATCAATAGCTTGGAAATTAAGAAATTGAGCTACCATTAATTAATTACCAAATACAAAGAACTAATTAAATATATCATGCCATATTTCTCATATATGGAATGTAAAGCGGTTGTAAATCAAACCTCGATAAACCAATTTTCAACACGTAGTGATCTTTGACCTCCCAGCGTAAATAAATACATTGCTGTAAATGGTTCGACAATCTGTGAGTTTGAAGAGACGAACATGAGAAAACAAATCGTCTAAAGGCTAGTTATTATTAGTATGTCCCAAAACAAAAACAAAAAAAAAAAAGTACATAGACGATGCACCATGAAAATGGAAAAAATAATAAAACATACCTTTCTGCTACGCATTAACTGCAGTTGAGGCAGCAACGAAACAAATTGAAGATAACAACATAAGCTAGGCAGCGGGATGACTTGCTAATGAAGGCAAAGCACAAGGTATCACCTGCATCAAGGTAAAACAACGACATACATTATATTAAGAAAAGATGATGATGAGGTAAATTTCCAAAATTATAAGTTCCATATATAATCATAATAAATAAATTAATACAAGAAAAAATTGCAAAAAAAAGCCATGCGTACCCAACTTACCAGGTATAACATGTTGAAGTTGTCTTGATTGTCCACACAGCAAGGCCAGATGTAGAGCCGTTAATAGCAGTGATTTCAGTGAAAGCCCTGCAGTTAACTTAATTCTCAGTAGAATTGGAGACTTCTCTAGGCAAAGGCCCGTCAAGACTATCTACGACAAATTATCAATTGATCGAGAACGACAACAAACAACTATTCCCTCCTTATAAATATTTTCAAAAACAATTTTTTTCAAAGTGCATGTTTTGCAAGCCACTACAAGACTTGAGTGTGTGAAAATGAGCGTGCCTTTGTTTTCTAATTAACAGCACTTGTGTGAATGAGTTATGAGTGTGTGTATGTGTGTTCTTTTATCTTACCAGCACATGTCCTCTCCTCGGTGAGGGTGGCTGCAAGGGAAATGACTCCCGAAAAGTGAGTGAAATCTGCAAGAAAGGGAATCTGTTCTGAATCGAAAATCGTTAGCAAGCGTAAGAGCCCAGAACTCCCAGGTAGGCCGAAGCCACCATGACCACATTCTCCATGGGGATAACGCTCTGTCCATTCTCTCCATCTGTAGCGGTGATCGATGTGGTATTACCAAAACAAAAGTTATATTTACTGAAATGAAAAACAATTAAAAGTTATATGATTAGTAGTATATATAAGACTTAATTGGGATTTCATGAAGAGTTGGAGTTGTATTCAATATAGAACTCTGCTTTGACTTGAGTTGTTCTTCCACACCTAATGACTAAAGTTATAAAAACACTAAATACATCTTATTAACAAAATAAAATTTATCGATAAATTATATACTTATCTTCCAATAAAAAGTTAACATATCAGTTAAAAACACTAAATACATCTTATCAACATAATAAAATTTACCGGCAAAATTTACATTTATCCTCCAATAAAAAGTTAACACGTCAGTTAAAAACACTAAATACATCTTATTAACAAAATAAATTTATTGACAAATATACAGTTATCCTTTTGAAGACACCTACCGAATCTACATCTATTGTATTTGATGTGTTGACATAATTCAAAAAGGGAGAGAATTAAAGTAGTTGATATGTGAATGAATAAAAGACGGTTGGGTTCGGTTTGGGGGTTTTGGAGTTTTGATGTGACATAAAGTAGAAAGAATATTGTAAATTTTTTGTATAAAAAAGTGAAAAAGTTTTGGTTTTTAGTAAGTTTTTATTTTAATAGTAATAAAAAAGTTTGATGTGATATAAAAAGTGGAAAAAAAAAAAAAGTTGTTAAAAAATTATTGATGAAATATAAAAAGTTGAAATGTTTTGATATAATATTTTTTTTGGGTGGTTCGGCCACCCTAAGGGGTTGTTCGAACCACCCCATAGTTTTTTCTTTTATTATTTTTTTTTATTTTAATAATTAAAATATTATTTTTTTTCAAATATATTCACCTACTCAAACATTTTTTTTAAATTATTCCAACATAATTTTAATTTTTTTTCTCAATATCCGTAAAATCAACAAATAATTAAATCAAATCAAATCAAATTTAACACCAAATGAGCCCTTAAAAACCCAAACCCTAAACCCTTTGCTAAATGGGTCCTGAATAGTGACTAATTCTCCTATACATCTTTATATCTCCAAGCCGAATAGGACTTGTCTCTTACTCAATCAAGTGCACCGTAGTTATCAGGACTTTTTCTTTATTGATTTTTATTAATTTATTGCCCCTTTTTTTGGAAGTTTTAACCAGCTCTTTATAAAAATCCTTGAATCCTTTTTTTTTTTCCAACTAAATTCAGTTTTAGGCCCACGAGGATTGTGTTTCTTTCTGTGTAGATGTTTGTCTTTTATACTTCTATTAAATCTTGGGAATTTTTGAGTTCATTATCTGAACTCAGTCCAAAATATATTGGCATTAATTCAATCAAAGTAAACATATGGAGTGGTTCCTTTTTTGGGGGAGGGTAGTAAGAATTAAGTTCACTTTTTATGCTCTAATGGCGTAACAAGTTCGGCTACCTAGATTTCAATGCAATTACAGGGATTTAAGCAATTGCCAGTCCAACTTTCAATGCAATCGTAACAACAATAAATCATCATCATCACATGAAAAAAATGGCCACACATGGTGGAATCTTTTCATTTGAAAAATCCACATGACTGATTAACTTATTCAAATTAGAGGCCATAATTTTAAGAGGTAATTTCACTTAACCTCTCAAAGTAAGGGTGAGATTTCAAAAAATCGAAAGTTCAATACATTAAATTGAAAGTTTTTTGAACTTTAAAAAGTAATTGTAAAAGTGATAAAAGTTCAGGAGGTTAAGTGAAATTTTCCCAAAATATGCTCAAAAGAGAAAGGATAAAATTTTCGTTAAAATTGAGTTAGAAGAATTTCTTCTAATTTAGTCTATTAATTTGACACGTATCCAAAATACATGTAAAATGCACATGAGTATTTTAGACACATGTCACTAATGCTAGACGAATAAGCCAAGTCTTCCTTGAGTTTGAATCCTTCTAAAAGTTATGTGACTTTTAAAATTACTATTAGATCAAAATCTAATAGTCAACTATGACAAGTTTAATAGTGATTTTAAAAGTCACATCAGTCTTCTCTCTAACATTACTCTAATTTAATAGATTGAATTTGAGAAATTTTCTCCAATTCTATCTATTAAACTTAGCACTGCTTAAACATGGAAGGAAAAGGGTATAAGCTAACGATTGTGGATAAGAAACTAATAGTGGCATGCGCATGCCCTGTTTGACATATTAATACGAATTGTTGTTGACTTTAAAAGTTATTCCAACCACCTCGACCAAATGTCAAACCTTCATCCCACGGTCCATAGCAACCTCACACGACTTTTTCTGTCTACAACAAAGTATAATGTTTTTCAAACTCATTTCACACTAATTAGTGTGTTTCACACCGGTTGATATCAAAAGATGAAGACACCACTTCTTCTTCTTCTTCTTTTTTTGGCAAGTAATACAATAAGACAAAATATTACAAGGGACAGGAAATGTTTTACCTTTCTATATTCTTTGATTTCTCAAATGATAGGCTGGTGGCATTCTCTCGGCAGCGGTTACAGCAACCCAGCTACTCCCAGCTTCCTTGACCAGCCCTTTTGTGTACAAAATGTTTCTCAACTCTCATTCACAAAATCCCACCTGCCAATTGCTGCATATAAATTGATAGGAGTACATAATTCTCGGGCTTATTTGGCTCTAATTGTAGCAGACGGTTTGCAACAAACTCACCCCTTGTCACATCCATGTTATGACTACAAGCATTCAACAATGCTGCCCACACGGCTGCAATAGGCATGGTACCATGCTTAACCATGTTATGAGATAAACACCATGCTTCTTCTATCAAACCTGCCCAGCCTAAGATATCTATAAAGCAGGCATAATGATCTAGACCCAGCTCCAGAGCATACTTCTCCCTAGCTGAATTAAAACATTCGCAGCCTTGATCCACCAGTCCCAAATGCCCATAAGCTAATAAAAGAGCAAGACTTGTAACAGAATTTGGTAAGACACCATTCCCTTCCTCTCCTATCATTTATCCTTTTGTACAGCTCAAGCCCATGATAGGAAAAGGTGGTATGTTAGTCGATTATGGCTTTGAAACCATATAAGATAATGGTTTGCCATTCTATTTCTCAACCCACAGAATGTACAATAGATGTTTGATATAAATACAAAGAGAGGAAAGGGATGTGCAATGCACACGAAAACAAAAAAGGAAGAGCTAATTTACTGCTGATATAAACACCAAGCGCAACCTCTCATTGCTTTGTAAACAAAATAGCAATTTAACAATGAATGATATTCGATATCCAATAGTTAAACTTCTAATCACACACACACACACACACACACACACACACATATATATATGATCACTTGGTGCTAGGATGGCAATTGGTATTTGCGTATCAGGTTCGAGTTGTAGCGAAGTAAGAGTATAACATTGAGTAAAGATAAAAGACAGCCTGGGCTGAAATGAATAGCATTTCAGCCCAGGCACATGAACAGTAATTTTACTGTTCATGGGCCCGTGAACAGTGTATTTTTTTTTTTTTCCTCCTCTGATTTAGCCCAGGCTAAACACTGTTTGTTTCAACCTGGGCTGATATGAATCATGACTCTATAACATTATATAAGTCAATCGTGTTGGGTTCAGTATATGACTATATAGGTAAACCCTAAACCTATTCGTTTAATTAAACGGGTCATATTCTTCAATTCTAACCCGTTAATTTTGCATTGGCATGGTTCGTATCGAATTTGCAGATCATGTTAAAAATTGTTAGGCTTAACCCTACTTGACCCCCATTATTGGTCATGAAAGCTTATCGTAGCAAAGTACATTAACCATGACTTCTACAAACAAGTACAAACAAAAAAGAATATCAAGCTTATCGTAGCAGAATACATTAACCATGAATTCTACAAACAAGTAACAAAAAAGAATATCAAGCTTATCGTAGCAGAATACATTAACCATGACTTCTACAAACAAGTACAAACAAGAAAGAATATCAACTACAGTACATATTCTCTTATCTACTTACATCTTAGTTTTACCTCTTGATCAAGGTTCTGCTATCGTGGCCGAAGGTTGGGCAGGACAAGGAGCACCTGCATACCAAAATAATTGATCAAATTTACAAAATCAAAAAAAAAAAAAAAAACAAAAACAAAAACAAAAAAAAGATAGCTAGAAACACAAACGTACCAGTGCCATTAATGCCAAAGAAGCCGCAAAGAAAATCCCAAAAGACTGATGGACCCATCTTTTAGTCCAAAAGCCCACATCCAGTACTAAGTGGTAGAAATGGGCCAAAAAAATCTTCAGTGAGCCTTATACCATCATGATACAAAGTCAACTTAATTTGACATATGACCAAGCCGCACAAAGCATATAACAGTACAGTAAGAAAGGTTCTTTGGCCTATGGAGGTAAAAGCCAAGTGAAACACGATCATGCATAAAAGTTTGATGAATAATTTTGATCTATGACCTAGTCGTTCTGAAATGGAGATCAAACCCAAAGCAAAGAAGTTTTTCAAACACTTGGTGTATGCAATCGGTAAAAAGATTCCAATTAGTATTAAACCAATCCCAGTTGAGGTCCCATACAGAAAACTCGGTGGCAATTCTATGTTCCCAATATCAAGCAACAACTAAACAAGATATATATATATCATTATCATTATATCATTATCCTTTAAATATGACCATATTATCTAAGTATTATTATTAAATATTTAGAAATTATTAAATCACGTAATCTAAGATCTCAGATCAGATAAATTGTAGAAATTATTACATCACGTAATCTAAGATCTCAGATCAAATAAATTGTAGCAAAGCTTGCTCTTTCTGCTGATAAATAAGTGATTTATATAGATGATGCCCCTCATGGTATTTCTAATATTGTAATTGCTGAATGTTGTGTTCAAGTTTTTTCTCAACCATGAATGAGATATGAGTATTTTTTTTTTTTTAAGATGAGATAAATTACTAGATCATATGATAATACTAGTTCATATGATCTCATCTAAGTATTAATTATGAGTTAGGATAAATATCATACATAAATATCATACTTCTTATTTATTATAGATAATTTCTTAATAATTCATAAGTTATAAGTATAATATTATAACCACATAATGTCACACAATGATATAAATACATACGAATACAATATATAATTCCTTAATGTATGTATGAATATATGTAATAATAAGAAAGTGATTAGTATTGAAGTCAACAATGTGTCATTTAATTATTATATCATATGAATATGATCATATAAATTATTTAAGTATTATCGTTAGATACTTAAGAATCGTTAAATTACATGATCTAAGATCTCAAATCATATGTATTATTGGATCATATGATAACACTTAAACCATATAATCTAAGTATTATTATTAGATACATAAGACTTAGAAGTTATGATAAATATGATTCATAATTCATAAATATAATATTTATGCACATAATGTCACATAAATATACAAATTCATATTAATACTATAAATAGTTTCTTAATTATGTGTGAATGTATGCAAGAATGACAATGTGATTCGTATAATCTCAAATTAAGTGACTAATATTTAAATTAATAATGTATTTGTTATAGCTACAAATTAAGTATTATCATTATAATTAATATCATATCATTATAGATCATATGAATTATCATTCAAATTTGGATCACATGATGATATGATCATATAAACACTAGTTACATATTTAAATTAATAATGTATTTGTTATAGTTACAAATTATGTATTATTAATATAATTAATATCATATCATTATAGATTATATGAATTATCATTCAAATTTAGATCACATGATGATCATAGGATATAATGTAGCGCCCCAGATTTTAATTTGCCGTTTATGTTGCCTTAATTTAATATTAAGGTTGGTTTATATATTTATATATGGCACAATAATAATTTTTGATGAATCTATATAATTACATGAATATTTATCATATATTATATTGATTGGTAGATATTAGTTCATGAGCCTTGAATTAATGGGTAGTAATATTATATGGGTTCTAATAATAATACTGTGTAATTTAATGAATATGGTGATTTAACCTATTTAGTATTCAATGTATTGATTATGATTAAATAGATGTTAATATTATTAGTATGATAATATTAAATGTGGGATGTGACGCCCAAGAAAAATAATTATAAAGATCATAAAATACCCTTACAAGTATTAAAGAAGATTTAATATTCTAAAAGAAATAATAAAGAATATTATTTCTCCTACCACTTGGAAATATGACTTAAAAGTTATGAACCATTTTTTAGGGGATTCTTACTACGAAGCCAACCATTATATGTATGGTGTGTATAGAACACATGGTAGCAATTTAAAGTCTATTGAAACATTTTTAGACTCTAATACAATGGAAAGTGTAAATAAACTTTAGATTAAAATAGAGTCAAACGAACTCCGATTTGATTAATTCAAAATTCGGAATACTCGTCTCGTAGTTCTCTATCTATACGTAGTATTTATAAAACATATGGTAAAAATTTGGAGGTTATTGGAACACTTTTAGACTCTAGTACAAAGAAAAGTGTAAATGAACTTTAAACTAAAAATAATGAAAATAGGGTCAAACGAACTCCGATTTGGTTGATTCAAAAGCCAAAATACTCGTATCATAGTCTTCTATCTACCCTCCAAATTTCATGATTTTCAGATTTCGAGAAGGGGACGAAAATTCGTCCAAACCACCCAGCACGGTGACTGGACGAAAATCAAAAGAAAAGCAAAGAAATAAAATATAATAATAAAGCATGGGATAAAGAAGGGAGGGGGAGACCTGCACCTAGCCTTCGTCACTCTCTCTATTGGGCTCTCAGTGTAGACGAGTGGAAATGGGAATGGATTAACTGCATGGTAATGAGTAGTATGTAGAGATAAGATTATAGATAATATTCGTAATAAATGAATGTACGTGTAACTTTTGTGTTGCATGTAATTATTTGTGCGCCCCAGCCGTAGATAAGAACTGGTAGGATAAATCCTAGCCTTTAATAGTCTTATAAATAGGAGGTATGGCTGTTGCATTCTTATAGCAACTCAGATTTCAAACAGAAGAAAAAAATAGAGAGAGAGTGAGTTCACAAGCTTTCGATCCGTGGTAAGTAATAAAATAGTTTTTATTTTTATTTTAAATACATAAATTTATGTTTAGAGAATACTTTAAACAAAGTTTTAAACTCCATTTTTATATATATTGTTTATTTAAATTATCAAAACACAGTTATAATACTCAAATTTAATTAGATGTTCCATAAATATGCCGTTACGCTGCCCAAAGTTTTAAAACATTTTTAAACATTAGTTATACTAATGTTGTTACTCTGCCAAAATTTTACAAAAATATTATATGAATTATTCATAATTATGCCGTTATGCCGCCCATATATTTTAAAATACTATATCCATTATTTATAGTAATGGAATTGTTATATCCATTTTATGCAAAAATATTAAGCCTTTGGCATACTAATGCTGTTATAATGCAAATTTTACTTTAATAATATTTTGGCAGTAACTACATAAATGCCATAGTATACTCATAAGAAAATATGTAATAATGATAATACCCTTTTTATATGCGGTAATAATGCCAAAGTAAAATTAAGAGGCCGTTACAAGATTTAATTAAATTCCTAGCTAATAAAAAGCTTAAATTAAATTGCAGTATTTATCTGTGACGCATACATATCTGCAGCCTACAAGAACTGTAAGTATTTATACTTACTGAGAAATGATATTGATTTTAATAATATAATGATTGCGGATTTATCTATTGGCTGCCTAAAACTGTTTGTGTGTGATTGATGCATATTGTGATTATTGTTGTGACTAATAAATATGTTAATAACAAAGCTGGTGAGTAGCAGGGGAGTTATGGCTGCCAGTGGGACCTTAGGCTCCCGTGAAAGATTTAATAATAACAAGACTGGGACCGTAGGCTTTCAGTCGGCTGAGACCGTAGGCTTTCAGTCGGCTGAGACCGTAGGCTTTCAGCAACAAACAAATAAGCTTTATATGGAGGGAGTGTCAGCTCCAAAAATATCCGTTAACCGAGTGTCGGCTCTTCACGAGTGGAGTGAAATAAAAGAAATAAGACTTGCATTTAAAACTGTCATTTCATCTCATTATTATTTTCTTGCTTTAGACATATATGTATCTATGTGTTTCGTTGTTATGGGCTATGGAATACATATATATATTTATGGCTGAAGTTATATTATTTACTAACTTTTTCATATGCTTATCTTATCAGCTATGTTAAATGGTTTCTGTTTGGAAATCTCTTTAGCTAATTTTATAATCATGTGAAGATGTTATTTTCATAAGTGTGATAACTAATGAAATCGGTAATCCTTATATTTATTGAAAGCAGTTGACTCACTAAATTCCACAGTGTGTGATGCAGGACCTGAGGCTGAGGGCAAAGAACCCTTTTGTTGAGTTGGATGATGGATAGACTATCTGCTGTATTTATGCTGCTAGCTTAGTTGATTTGTGTTTTATACGTTTACGTTATGTTTCCTTTATATTCATAATATATCATTAAGTTAGCTTATGCGTTGTATTTAATTGTATGAGCTGATGTTGCAACTGTATGCCATCTGTGGCACTCACGTTGTTTTATGTCTTGTGTATTCTGATTTGTAATTTGACATATGTTATAATTTTTTATGGAATGATGTATTTCAGTCAGCTCTGTTGTGTTATGTGAGGTATTCCTAGGTGTTTTAAAAGAAAAAAAAAAATTATTCCGCTGCGAGATTAGATCTCTGAGGTAGTAACGTCACGTGGAAACCGGAGGTTTCTTCTTACGGTTTTATTGATCTAAAATCGGGGCGTTACAATAACTTTGTGCAATTTAATCATTATATCGTTATCATATGAATATGAGCATATGATCTACATATTATCATTAAATACTTAAAAATGTGAGTTATATAATCTCAAATTAAGTGATTAATATTATAATCAATAATGTGTTTATTTATATCACAAATTAACATTATCATAATATATTATAGCTTAAATCATAGTTTACACAAATATTTAATAAGTATTATTATTATATATTTTATTATTATTATTATAGTTTAAGTATAATTTATAGCAAATTATATTTTATAGGCTATGAGCCTGTGATTAAGTATAATTATAAAATGACAATATGATTCAAATAGTCCCAAATTAATTTATTAGCATTGAAAATTTAACAATATGTTTTTTTATAATACAATTAAATTTATTATTAGATTTAAATTGACCATATGATCTAACATTTGTATAATATGCATTATAGGAGTTATAAATTGCTACCATATAATCGTTGTTTTCTTATAATCATAATATAAACACTATCATTAGAATTTAGACGTATATTTTATCATTATACTTAGATTACATGATTATATGATCATAGTAATTATATATTACTAATATTTATGTTCATAAGTTTATATGAGTAACATATTAACTACTATTATAGTTAGTCAATTAGATCACTTGGAAAAGAAAAAATATAAACTATAAGTGTATTTTGAATTAAAAAGTCCAGTTGAATATGCCTCTTTTCTCTCAAAAAAAATAAAAAAAAAAAAAATTCAAGTTGATAAGAAGATCAAATTCAAATTTAATGTATAATGATTCAAATATTATTTGATCCTAAAATGGAATCTTATAATTAAAAAAAGATATTGAAAATACAATAACATATATAGGAATGGCTGAATGGGGATATGAAATTGACCACATTTATCTAATAAATTAATACTTAATTCTTTATAATAAAAATTAATTGATTACAAATATAATTTGATCTTAAATTGAAATCTTAGAGACTTAGGCATCATTTGGTACGCATAATAAGTATTTCATTAAGAAAAAATAATAGTTATTATTAGAAAATAAAGGATGATATAATGAAATAGTTATTCATATTCCTTAGTTTGGTGAAAATATATATGCTTTAAATGGAATTAACCAAAATTATGAAAAAAAAAAAAAAAAAAACCTACTTTATTTCTTGTTCTGTATCTAATCAGGAGTAATATGGTCAATTTAATTGCTTACTGGTGGAACAACAGAAACATTTGAAAAGAATTTTGTATATCCAGATGCCACTCTTAAGAGAGGTTGGTGATATTCAAAATGGTACAACTGTACAAGGTGTGATGTAATAGCCAAGGAAGTTCTGTTGTTGTTCCTATGATTTTATCAGCTAGCTTCCAAAATTTTCAAATTATCTAATGTTTTTCAACTCTCTTTCTTGCCATTTGATTTGGGACAAACTTGAAACAGGAATTAGCAATTGTAAAAACCTAATGCAAGGTGAAAAGGATGACAAAATCATAGCAATATATGTTGACAACCCTAAGTTCCGCCATTACAAAGACATCAAGGAGCTTCCTCCACATCGTCTTGCTGAAATCCACCGCTTCTTTGGGGATTATATCCTCTCACTTATTTACTATGCAAACTTGCTCTTAAACTTTGATTTTTTCTTTTTCTTTTTTTTTTTTTTTTTTTTTGCGAGGGGGAAAGGGCTTCTTAGCTTGAAGGTTGACATATTTCAATGTTGTTGCATGTACCCTTGCATGATTTTATTTACCCAATAAATTTATTGCAAAGCATTCAAAGCAACTCTAATAGTCAACTATCACAAGTTCAATAATAATTTTAAAAACCACATCACTTTTGAGATGACTCAATAAGGACTTGGATCTTCCCTTTAGCATTACTTCAGTTTAATAGGCTGGATTTGAGAAATTTTCTCCAATCAGGTCTATGAAACTTATATATATTCAAAATGCATGTGAAATGCACATGAGAATCACATGCATTTTTTACACAAGTCTGTTTGATAAATTAAATTTGAAGAATTTCTTCCAACCTAGTTTAGATTAAAACTTTATCCAAAAAATTTACAATTATGCTAATTTTATTTTATTTTTGTTATTTTTTTTAGAAGCTTCACCCATGCCTTTTCAAGTGCTTTGTCATTGTGTGTGTGCGAAAAGTCTAGAATAGCCTATGAGTAGTTCAAAACAACGTGATTTAGATGAAGGACGATATCAACTTTTCCTTTTACGCTCGTTAATGCGACGCCGTTTTGTTGAAAGTTGGCCTTGTTAAACAATCAAAGATGATGGGTTTGGTGAGGTGACTTAAAGCGGTGGTCTCCTTGGGGAGCATGGAGCGTATGCAATGCATGCGTTTATCTTCTGGATGACTGGATGAGAAATGAAAATACAAATTTCGGTTATAAATTCACATTAATATTAATGTTGTTGTCCTGACTCCTGATTATTAGTAATTAGGACCTAAATATGAGAGAGTGGAACTCGGATAATATGCAAGAGTGGGACTCGCTTATCCGATCAAATCTTGAACAGTCAGCAATATGTTGAAGTAAGTGGACTCTATAGATACTTGTGACAATTCATCAAAACAATTGTCTAAGAATGCTAGATCGAGCACGCAACACGTAGTTTTAAGCTCAAGAGCAGGTCGTCTCCTCTTCAACATTTCTATTACTTCCTTGCCTTTCCTTAACATTTTATGCCATGAAAATCTAGATTTACGAATTTCATGGTTCATATTATATTTATAAATAATATGTTAAAAATCATATTTTTATCGTATAATTATTCTACAATACTGATGTAGGAATCCAAACCAACATTTAAATCATTCTTCGTTAATAGGACATATTATCTTATATTAGGATTCGGCTTCTATGCAGTAGTGAAAACTACCGTATATATGTGGTAGTTGACTTGTATAGCTCAAATTTTTTCAAAGCTTTTTTGACACAAAAATCCTCATCCCATTTATCGTTCTCGCATTCGTCACTTGATTTTGTTTCGCCAAATAAAAGCATAATTTATACTTTTTATTTTATTACAGTGAAAAAAAAAAAAAGATTCAACCCAATAGTCCAATCATGGAGACGTGTGGAGGGATGCAAAATAGGCGGTGGTTACTCCTATTTATGGGGGAGGAGGTATAACAATATGGAGTACATGGGTACTATCTAGTTGGGAGCATCATCACAATATGAACTATTTTGTATGGGTGTGTGGCGGACGTGGTTGTTCTAATACAAGTAACGACCAACAAGTATTTACATTCACATATAGTTGTTAAAGTGATCCTATTATTTGTCATTTTGGTAATGTGGCAGGGTTTCCAATAATGCACCCCTCAAGTTGGGGGTTATCACCGGGACTAAAATTTGGCAATGCATAGAGCTTCTTTTCTAATTGCAATTCTCGACGTATTTCTATTTGTACTAAAATTGTGTTATTATGTGAAAGATTTAAAGTGCGTGATTTCATAGGCTAAAAGGTTTTTTAAGAAAAAAAAAAATTGTAGAAAGTGTCTTGTTTGAAAATGCGTTTAAAAAAATAAAATGACAATTTAAAAATATAAAAAAATTCACATTTTTAAATTGTATGTAAGGGGCTGTGTTTTTTTTAAAAATAAATAATTTTAAGTCAAAACCTCAACTCTACCAGATGCCTAATTCTGTTTTTTTTAAAATCGCATTCATTAACTGCATTTTGAAATCGAAATTTTTTTAACCGCACTTTTTGAAACTAGTTAAAGCAAATGGACACTTGGTTAATTAGTTAAATTACCTTATTCTAGTCAAAGTAATATGTAAATAACCTTTTATTTTGCTTGAAATAGTTTGCATGATCAGAAAATATAAGTATGGCATTGTAGCTCCAATCAACATCTTCAAGTGGACCAAAATTATAATTAAAAAAAAAAAAAGATTTTCCGCTTTGGGGGGGGGTTTAAGAATTTTGACCGTCAATTCTCGAATATCTCAGGAGGCGTCATTTGTTCATGCTTAAATAACATATCTCTTGTTTGTTTGTTGGAATCTATTACAAGGAATTACTTAAAAATCCTAGTCTCAATGTTTCCTATATTACATGAATTCTTCTCCTTTTATTATAAAAAAATGTATTATCAAGATTTGCTCATGCTTAAACTTTCATAAGATTTCATTTGGATAGAGTCAAAATACTCCAAAATGATGCAAAATAAAGTCAAAATATATGCAAATATACAAAAGAATTACATACTTTAAGAACAAATATTAGTTTAATAAACTAGGTTGAAAATTTTCATTCAATCCAGTTTGAAAAAAAACTTTGCCTTTCTTGTACGACTAATATTTTTATATGTTTTTCCTCAACAAATTAATATGAAATTTAGAAACATATGGCTCTATTTGATAGAACTTTTTTTCTTCTTTCTTTTGTTTTCTCTTTTCAAACTAAAAATATTAACAAACAACTGAAAACATTGAACACTTAAAAAATTATTTTCTTCTTTACGTCACATTATAACATTTTTTAAAACAAAAACACCATTTAAAAAGCATTAACAAATCCAACTCCTTGGAAAGTTTTAGGGCCAATCACTTAGAGAAATCAAATTCAATCATGATGGCATATTACAAAAGTAATTACAAACAAAATACAACAGCACCTGCACATGAGGTCTCTTTACTCTCTAGTGGCAGAGTTTCTCCTCTCTCAGAGGCTGCCTGGCACCCTTTGGGGTTTAAAAATGCAGGGTAGTTGAAGCACCTTCTTTGAAAAATAGCTTCTAATCTTCTCCTCTCGGGGGCCAATCTAGCTCGCTTTATGTCTTCGGTGGATGTGGATGCTTGGGTTTTCCTTTTTTGTAAAGGTCCTCAAGAAACTTTATGCCATATTTTCTTGGATTGCAGTCTGGCTCGAATTTTGTAGAGGAATTCCCCTTGGCCTCTAATTACTACTGGGTTTTCTTTTAAGCCTATTTCAGATTGGATTTTGGCTATTGTTTATCCTCTTGATTTCCTTGCTATTCCTAAGTCTGAAGTTAGAAGATTTCAACTATTTGCAACTCTTACTTTGGATGGTATTTGGATGTCCAGGAATAAATTGATTCACGAAGTTGTCCAACCCGTGCCTTCTAAGGTCAATCAGCATATTTCCAGCACCTTGGACTTCCATCTTTCTGCCTGGCGTGATGCTGCCCTTCCTTCTCTTTGGCTTCCCCCTCGAATTGGTAGTCTAAAAGGTAATTTTGATGCGGCTATTAGAGGTTCCTTTGCAGTTGCAGTTGGGGTTATCAGTGATACTTCGGGCAATATTATTTTGGCTGCTATTATGAAACTGCACTCTATGGATGCACTTCAAGGTGAAGCCATGCAGCTCCTCTGACTACTCAGTTGGCTTCTTCTACATGCTGTGACTACGTTGAACTTGAGAGTGATGCTCTTTTGGTAGTACTTGCTATCAACAATCCTCCTTTATTTTCTTCTTGGTATTTTGTTAATTGTATTTCTGATATTAGTTTAGAACTATAATTATTTCAAAGTTAGAATGATTTGAAAGTATAATACTTTTCACACTCATTTCACATTGACTGGGGTGTGAAACACTGGTTGATATCAAAACATGAAGATGCCACTTTTTTTTTTCTTTTTTTGGCAAGTAATACAATAAGACAAAAGATTACAAGGGACAGGAAATATTCTACCTTTCTATATTCTTTGATTTCTCAAATGATAGGCCGGTGGCATTCTCCCGGCAGCGGTTACAGCAACCCAGCTCCTTCCAGCTTCCTTGACCAGCCCTTTTGTGTTCAAAAGGTTTCTCAACTCATTCACAGAATCCCACCTGCCAATGGCTGCGTAGAAATTTGATAGGAGTATGTAATTCCCAGGCTTATTTGGCTCTAATTGCAGCAGACGGTTTGCAGCAAACTCACCCCTTGTCACATCCATGTTATGACTACAAGCATTCAACAATGCTGCCCACACAGCTGCAGTAGGCATGGTACCCTGCTTAACCATGTCATGAAATAAACACCATGCTTCTTCTATCAGACCTGCCCGGCCTAAGATATCTATGAAGCAGGCATAATGCTCTGGACCCAGCTCCAGAGCATACTTCTCCCTAGCTGAATTAAAACATCTGCGGCCTTGATCCACCAGTCCCGAATGCCCACAAGCTGATAAAAGAGCAAGAAATGTAACAGAATTTGGCAAGACACCACTCCCTTCCTCTCCCATCATTTTGTACAGCTCAAGAGCTTCAAGCCCATGTCCGTGCCTTCCATATGCATCTATCATACTTGTCCAGGAAACTACGCTTTTATTACAAATTCCATCAAACAACAACCGAGCACTCAAAATTTTCCCACATTTCGCGTACATGTCTAACAGAACATTGCATAATTGGGTGTCATGAAGGAACCACTGACGTAACGCCACACAATGTATCTGCTTTCCAATCCACAAATCTGAATTCTCAGCGCAAGCTGCAAGAGCACTAGTAAGCGCAACAACATTGGGTTTCATGATACACATAATCGAGAATGCCTCTTCATATTTTCGATTCCGAACACACCCAGAAATCAAAGAATTGCGCATCATATCATCCTTTCCACAGTCCAAACTAGAGAACACTGTAATAGCTTCCTCTATGCACCCAATACTGGAATAAAAGTCAACCAAAGCAGTACCCAATACCACCAAATCACGGCCCATCACGACCACCAACCCATGAACCTGCTTACCCTGACGAAACGCCTTCAAAGAGGCACAAGCTTTAAGCACAGAACACAAAGTAAACTCACTACACTCCACTCTCTCCCTCCTCATTGCTTCAAAAACTCCAAGCGCTTCCGTAGCAAAACCGTGCCTTAAAAAGCTCGACAGCATAGCATTCCAAGTCACAACGTCCCTGAATTCCATCTCATCAAACACCTTAATCGAGTCACCCAAGTACCCATATTTGGAGTACATGTCCATGAGGGCAGTTTTGCTCACAGCTCCAGAGTCCGAACCCCTTTTGATCATCAACGCATGAACCTGTTTGCCGCGCTCGTGGCCTGGCAACTTTGAGCACGCGCCCAACATCGGCGTGAAAGTGTACGCATCAAGGTCCGAGCGCGTGCAGTGCATTCGACGGAAGAGAGCCCATGCGGCGAGAGCATTGTCATCGCGAACATACGATGCGAGAAGGGAGTTAAGCGAGTAGAGGTCTCTATGGGGCGTTTCGTCGAACAGGTGGGTATGTAAGTTCTTCGAAGAAGTGGTTCTGATGCTGTTGGCGGGGAAGTTCAGTGATCGTAAGGAACGGTACGAGGTGCACATCACAAGCTCATGAAAATGTTGCCAGGTAAAAAAGGGGGAAAAAATTGACAATAAACGTAGATTTTTTTATTTTTTATTTTTTGACAAACAATAAACGATAAACGTAGATTTAGAGGGACTAACCTTAACTAATTTTACTAATGCAGCCGTGTTTGAATAAATGGAAAATGTTTGGATGCTATCTCATTTTTAGTATAACTTCTTACAAACTGATGTCAACATTCCCTGACATGACGCACCAAGAGATGGAAGGCTATGTCGACAACATAGTGGTCAAGTCCCAAAAAAGAAGCGACTACTTCAACACCTTGAGGAGAGTCTCTAATCGGTGCCGTGCCTACAGATGAACCACCTCAATATGTCTACCATAGTTAAATTTAATTATTTAGTAACTAATATTATAAGTGTTACATGGACCTTACTCCTTCGCATGACAATATCATACAATTACAATTAAATTTAATTATTTTGTGATTGACATAATAAGTGTCCTACAAACTGTTATATCGGTTTATGAACAGTCATATCCAACTTAACAATTTTTAGCTAAAGAATCACTTCTTTTTTTTTATTTCTTTTTTTTGTATTTTACCTAATTACTTTTACAAAGCACATACATTTTACTCGCTATTTTTTAGCTATTTACTTTCACTATTCCATTTAAAATATTTTTTCTTTGTCCATTTTCATTATTTTTAAATAGGAAAAAGAATCAGATTTTTTATTATTATTATCGGTCTATGCATTGTTGAGCTATAGTGCTTAATAAATTTGTTGAACACTGTAACATCTACAACTACTTTTTTGCCTATTTTTATTACTGGAAAAACTATAAAATAATGCCGCATATTACATTTTTATTTCACAATGCTGACATGACAATTTTTACCAACCCTTTGATTTTATTTTATTTATAACAATGATTTATTTAAGAGAAATGCTTGTTGTCCAACTTTTTCAATAGTTGGTTAAAACTACAATATCACCATTGTGAAATATTTATAAAATAAAAATAGAGTTTGTAGCATTACTATAACATCCCTAATCCTGTCCAAGGGCATTGACGAAAATATGCAAGGCCAATGGCCGTTGTCTCTTTCTTTAGTATCATATGGTCGCGTCGCGTGCTGGGTTCAGGCTTTAGTTCTTCTCTTTGTAATAATGGTAAAGTGATGGTTACATTAGAAGGGGAACAATGAGTGATTATGAGGGAATTCTATTGACCCAGTAATTTCAAGGCACAAAGCTAGACCAGCTAGGAAACCCTAAATCAAAGCAAAATCATGGGTCTCTTTTGTAATGCTGCTTTTCTTTCCATATATTACTCCGATGAACACTGGAATGTCTAATTTTGAACAGTTGATTAATATTTGCTTCTAACCTCTATACTTTTTGAGTTTGAGCTTACATTCAGGGACTACATAGATAAAGAGAATTATCAGATGGACATACAGATGTACACTTGCAGTATAAAATTACAAAATGTGCAGCTTGACTCTATATGTGTATTCATCGTACATACTGACATCTGGGCTACCGCTCTTCTGAGTTGAATTTGTTCCAAGCTTCCTAGAGACAGACCAACAGAAATATAAGTAACAGAAAGATATGGTTATCCAACTACAGTGTTTCAGTCAACAAAAATAAAGAAGGAAAGGGAAAGTGCAATTGCAACAAAACACTAGTCTTTCAATTATGCTAACTAGGGATGCAACTCGGTCCTTGAGTATTTGAAGACTCAGTCAGACTAACCAAGTTAAATTGGCAAGGTTCGGTTCTTGACTACTTACCTCAGACCCATCCCTAACTAATCTTCATATCTATTATATCTTTATTATGTGCATTTCTTATCATTATATACTGTTACATATGACTTTATAATGCACAACACGTACTAAACTTACAAAGACATCTATTGTTCATATTTTTACTTCAATATCTCTCTATTCTCTCTATATGCTAGTCTTCTGTTTTTTGTTTTTTAAGAGAACAGAGATATTTCGTTTGGGTTGGTTTGGTTCTATAGCTAATTTCGTTTGGTTTTGGGTTGAGTTTTATGGAACCGAATTTGACCAGTTCAGTTCTTAATTTTCCTAAAACTGATATGCTGACATGATTCAGGAAATGCCAAATATGAGTACCCACCACAACTACCTTTTCATATGAGGAAGCCAGACAAGGAAAGACTCAAATTAGATATAGTGACATGCAATAGAAGATGAAAAATAGGGCTATGACTGCCCACTATGACAACTACCCAAGGAAAATTAAGAGATTTCCAATCGCAGAAGAAGAAGGAAATTAGTGGACAAAATGGTCAGGCGGACGAGCGCTTATATCTGTCAAGCACCTCAGAAATATATATTGCTAAAAGGTCAACAGATGGAAGGGGGAGGGGGGGGGGGGATTCAGATTTTGGTTTGTTACATTTGATGGTGTATATGGTGCAACACCACATATTCACAATGTGGTAACATATACACTTTTAGGTCTGTGAAATCTAATCCGAACTATGAAATGGATCCTCTCCATTTCACCTGATGTGGGGGGAGGGTTCAGATGGATGGAATTTTTCCATGTGGAATTCGGTCCAGCCCCTAAATCTTAATGCTGCCTAGCAGTATCAGGTTCACAGAAGAGCCATTTGCTTCAAATGCAAGCTAAAAATCGTTCATTCAAGACATCACAAGCATATGAAGACCCCTTCACCTCCCAGGCATAAATAGAAGTACAAATATAATAATAACTTGAAACTTGTGAAGAAGATGGCAAGCCCATAACACACCTTCAGAAGATCAAAGACCTTTTCACATATGTACTTCTGCTGAATGCTTGCACCCCGCTGTTGTAGTTTATCAGGATGAACACAAAGAGTGGCTTTCCTGTAAGCTTTCTTTACAGCAGCAGCAGTTATGACTTCTGTTAAAGGGATTGGATGCCAACCACAGTCGGGCCCAAGGATCTGACAATGAAGAGAAATTAGTTACAGTAGACACCACCAAAGCTTGAGTTTACAAAGAAACTGATGACAGAAGGTACAGTCATTTGGTTATTCATTTGCTAGCCAAATTCAAACATCCCAATCTTTTACTTCTGACTATGTTAATCATATGGAGCACAATGCAAGCATAGACGATCAAGAAAAAAGGTTCTGCAGTCAATATCATATTCTTTATAGTATCAAGTCCCTTTTCCTTTTTATGAAGCTCTTGAGAACTGCTATGGATGCTTACATTTACATAAATCTCCAAGAAAGTTAAAAAACTTACCCAGGAAAGGTGTAAATTATCTCACACATCGAAGTTTAGGAGCAGTTTGAAATAACTGTAGCAGACTAACAAGTTAAAATTCAAGGAAATCAAAGTGTAAAATGCGTTTTGCATTGGTTGGAGCTCCAGCATCATTCTAACTACTAGACCCATTAATACGAAAGCGATTAACAGAGACTAGTTCAATATTCAGATAATCAACATTAATCAGTCATTCAATCCATTATTAATTCTATGAGAATCAATACTAGTGCAGTCATATGCAATCAAAAACACAGTATACCTTCACATACCAGCCTATATCCACGTTCAAGACACAAGAACCATTTACATTCGAATCTAGAGAGCCTTAAACTACATTTTTCTCATCACAGGTGGCAGCAGTGAACACGTCAATGGTACCACGTGCTTTGTATACTATAGCACCACTCAAAGAAAAGGGCAGACAAGCATATGCCATGATTTAAGTAGTAAAATAGCACATACATATTGCAATGTTGAAAGCAATGCACGCAGATTCCCTTCTTTTCCACTTGACCACCTCCTGACATCAGCATCCAATGTTTCTGCTAATCTCTGCAAACAATATTAGATCCAAAACTATCAATTACAAATACAGACAAACTTTGACATTCTAGAATTTTCTTCACTGTTTAAAAAGATTTTTACATTTCTCTCAGCTTGCTCTTTCTGAGCAAGGCGATCACGCATATTTTTTTCTGCAAGAGCTTTTGCCTGAAATAACACCAGAAAACTTGGGTTATTTTTGTTACAAATTAAATAACCATCCAAATGTCATGCACAAGGAAGAAAATCATACTGCACGTTCAGTTGTACGCTGATGCCTCTCTAATCTAGCTTTACACCTCTGAGGTGATTCACTTTCAACTCCTTCAGGTCTCTCAGTATAATAGGCAGCTTTTGCAGAAAAGATACGTAGTTTAGAAGCAGTCAAGCAGAAGGCAGTTGAAAATTGAAAGAGAATGAAAAGAAGATGAAGAAAACATTTTACAGCAACAGAGATCTACAGCAGGTGCTTCCAGGATCACATACCTCCATAAACTAAGGAAGAAGAGCTCTGTTTCATTTCATTATTTCTGAAAGAAACCGAAAATTTATCAGAAACAGATCTTTCTACTCGTTCTCTTGTCCCAAAAGCAGCCTTCTCAGCCATCACTCTTTCCACAGCACGCTCTCGAGCCTCTGCAGTTGCTCTCTCTATTGCAGCACGTTCTGCTCTGAGCCTGGCTTCCATAGTGGCCTTCTCAGTGAATGACTTCTCCCGAGCCTCAGCACATGCCTTCTCTAGTCTTTCACGAGCCTCTGCCATTGCTCTCTCCACAGCAGCCCTTTCTCCCTTCTCCCGGGCTTCGGTATATGCCCTTTCACGAGCTTCAAGTGTTGCTCTGTCAACAGCCATTCTATCCTTTTCTCTTTCCCTCTCCCTCTCCCTCTCTTCTTCTATCCTTCTGAGGCGATCCATCTCCAGTTCTCTTTCTCTCTTTGTCCTTTCCATTTCTTTTTCTTCTGATGTTAAGGTTTCGTTAATATTCTTCTCTTTTCTTTCTGTAGTCTGTCTAGCATTAACACGCGGAGAAGTTTTTTGGATGTTTCCTTTCGCTTCAGACATAGCTGGCCGAGCTGCTTCTATTTTCCTTCCACTTTCAACCCAGTCTTTCTTCGCATTACTTGACATGAATCTGTCCTTGCTTTCTTCCTGGTCTCTCTTACTTCTGTATGTCTGAGTTTGTCCAACACCAATGCTGGGTGCACCTGCCTTCTTCACAGTGTCATCTAAAGGAAGCGACTTTTTATCATCTTCCATCCTAAATCGGTCCTCTTCAAGTCCTAAGTCTCCTTGAGTGACATCAGATGCTTTGCATTTTTCACCAGCTAGTACATTTGCAATTTCAACTGCTTTTGGATCCTTTTCTTTATCTTTGGGTTCAGACTCTGTCATTCCATTATCTTCATGAGCAAGGGCATCTTCAGTTTTTTCCATCTTTCCACTGCTCTTATCATTTGTGCGGGTTAAGTTAGGTGCTTGAAGGTTTTCACTATCCTCCAGCTTTGATGCCCCATCAGAAACCCTAAGATCCTCCCCCTCCATGCGCCCAAAGGTTTGTTTAGCCAGTTTCAGTGTCTTCCTGGTTTTATCCCTCTCAGTTTGCTCATGCAATTTGTTTAGTCCCTTCAGTTCTTCCTCCCCACCAGCATCTTTGAACCTCTTCTCAGTCTCTTCCCAGATACTCACCTCTTTTGCTGTCTTCTCGATTTCTTCCTGCTCAAATCCTTCATTGGATCTTCTGTCATGTTCTTTTCTTTCATGAGCCCTTTTCAGGGTTTCACTGCCATCTTGTTGCTCAGAAGCTCCATATAGACTCTTTTCCTCTTCTTTTTCACAAGCAACATTAAGTCTCTTTCCATTTTCCTTTTTTGCATAAGCCTCTTGTTGTTTCTGCTCATTTTCTTCTCGCTCAAGAGCCTGTTCTAGTCTCTTCTCATTCTCTTCTCCTTCGTGAAATTCTTTTTGCTTCTTCTCATCCTCTTCCCGCTCAAGAGTCTCTTTTAGTCTCTTCTCATGCTCCTCCAGCTCAAGAACCTTTTGTAGTTGCTTTTTATTCTCTTCCTGCTCAAGAGCCTCTCTTAACTTCTTTTCATCTTCTTGTCTTTTGCAAGCCTCTTTCTGTTTTCTCTCATTTTCATCCCGCTCAATAACCTCCTCCTTTAATCTCTTTTCACTTTCTTTCGGCTCAAGTGCTTCCTTCAGTTTTTTCTCATCTTCTACTCGTCCTAGAGCCTCTTTAAGCCTTTTCTCATTTTCTCCCCGCTCAAAAGCCTCAACTTTTCTCTTTACATTGTCTTCCCTTTCGCAAGACTCCTTGAATCTTTTCTCACCTTCCATTAGTTTACTAGCCTCTTTCAGTTTCATCTCATTCTCCTTGTGCTTCATGGCCTGATCAACTTCAAATTTATTTTCTTCCCGCTGGAACATAGCCAGGTTGTTGCAGTTTTCTGATACATCAGCTCTAGTTGATTTCTTTTCAGTTTCTAAACGCTTCAGGGCTACTCTAACTTCCTTCTCATTCTCTACCTGCTCAAAAACCTCTTGAGCCCCTTTTACCTTCTTCTCATGCTCTTTTTGCCTGTGTACCTCTTTAACTGTTTTTGATCTCCCATTATTTTCCTCCTGTTCACAAGCCTCGTTTGCTACTTTAGATTTCTTCACATACTCCAGCTCATGATTTCCTCTAGCTATTTTCACGTTCTTATTATCTTCTTCTTTCTGTTCAAATACTCCCAGGGTTGCCTTTCTCTCCTTCCGTCCTCGCTCATGAATTTGTGTATTATGCACTGAAATCTGTACGTGGTTCGTCTGTTGAAGAGCCTTACCAGACTCATCTGTTCTCACCAATTCAAAAAATTGTGATGCTTCTTTCCATTCACTAGCTCCATCAATTTTATCAGACCGCAGAGATGACCAGGATTCCTGGCCAAGCTTTTTCTCTGCTGATTTTTTAGCCACTTTTAAAAGTTTCTCTCCTTCAATTGAATCTGGTTCCTGAGATTTCTTTGTAACCTTTTGCCTTTCCTCCCTGTTTTCTTCTCTGTGACAAGTTCTCTGTTCTTTATCATCTCTCAAACTAGCACACTCATCAACAATCTTACTCTCCTTCTCTTCCCTATTTGATACATGATTCTTTGAACTGATTTTTGCACCGCCTTGAAAGCCCTCCTTCTTCCTATCCATGAGTTCTTTTGCACTTCTGAGCTTGGCTTGAGCTTTCTTCATTGCTTCCTTCATAGCAGCAGCAGATGCTGCAGCAGATGAACTCGCATCAACCTCAACATCAAAGATAGGTGGTGAACTATCACCTGCAGTCCCTTCAGAATCAATACATTTTCCGTTTGAAGTCAATCTAATGGAACCTCCGTTCTTGACATCTGCTAAAGGCGGTGGTCGAGAGGGTGGTGGCAATTCAGAGGGCTGCGTTCTAAGACTGATATCAGATACAGTTAGAAACGTCCCATTAGGAAGAGAACCACTTCTGCAATATGTTTTTTCAGGTTTAAGATCATTTCCAAACGTCTGTCCTCCAGCAGTACCATTAGGGGGGTGTGACATGGTTTTCTTCAGATGCTTTCCCTTTATCATTCCCACACTAAAATCCATACTGAGATTGTCATCATCAGTCACTTGCAAGAATGGATTCTCATCTTCTGTATTTTGCAAGGGAGCACTTTCATTGAATACAAAAGTGAACCCAGGAACAGCATGTAGCTCACTTACGTGTGTCGTTCCACAGGACATATATTCATCGCTCATCTGATTAGCCTTGTGATAAGAAATATTGAACTCCGGATTACCATCATCAAACGACTGGTAACAATCCCCGTTTGACAAGCAATGATTCTTCTCAGAATGATCCGACTCTTCTGAAAGAGATCCACTTCCCGCCGGAGTCCTATGAAATAAGAAACAGGACAAAGTATTAGGTAAAGCCTTCAATTCACTTTACTAGCTAAGGTTACTACACTCCAAATTCCCCTTCAAATTTGGACAAAAACATACTCACTCCCAACAAAAACCCCAACTTTTGCCAAAACTCCCAAGATTCCCTACAGAACAGTTAAATCTCCCCAAATCCCCAACACTTCTTTAACCAGAATCACTCACATTATCATGGTACATTTTACAAATAGGAAACAACCAGATCAATACCACCCAATAATCTACAGGGCCTGTCTCGCACTTTCCATTGAAACCCAAACACTCAAAAACACAGTATAAGTAAGTCAGCTAAAATACTCCATGAACTAGAAGAAATGTTCTGGAATGTCATATATAGCAGCAGGACATTACCGTTATACCCGAAACACAAACTAGCAAAAATCAGACAAGACCAACAAATTTTTACATTATTTCACGCAGGCCATTTCAAAGTTTAACAAAAAAAAACACCAAAAGCTGAGAACTTGGAACATGATCATACGCACCAAGATTCTTCTTCTTCAGAGGAATCGCGGTCCCCACCCTTGGACTGGTCAAACAGCAAGTCCTCGTACGACAGCGGACAGTCCAGACCGTCGAAGCCCCCGAAGACCTCGTCGTAGTCGAAGCCGGAGCTCCGCACATCGAAGAAGACCTCGGAGTCATCGACCGTCGGAAGATCCAACACCGGAATGGAGGAGGCGCGTGAAACGTGGAAGCTCTCGAAAATCTCGCTGTAGTCCTCGGAGCGCGGCGAGAGCGTGGCTGAGGCACCGAACTTCGGCGGTCCACCGTACACGTCATCGAACATGGCCCTGCCTCCGAAGCCACCGCCATTGTTGTAGGCCTTCCTCGCCACCTTACTGGCGCCGTTGGCCCTGTTTGGCTGGCGAGAATGCGAGAGATTCTCCATGAAATGGAGCTTCTTAGGGTTTTGCTTTTTCTTATTTCTGTGCGTTCTTTTTCTTCAAACTTGTTTCTGAGTTGGTGTTTTATTTTCTTTCTCTCTGTCTTCGCTGCAGAGAGTGCAGAGTCAGAAGCGGAAGAAAGAACGACAGACAAAGAGAGAGAGAAGGGAAATGAAATGGAAAAGGAAAGTGGAAAATGACGAAAAAGGGCTTCTGTTATTGTTTCAACGTGAATTTCTTTTCTGTTTTAAAAACTCGGTATAAAAAAAAAATTAAAAAAAGATCTTTACATTTTTACAAGTTTTAAAATTGTATATAAGTTTTTTTTTTTTTAAAAAAAAAAAGATAATCACTTTAAAATTACTCTTTCGTCATTTTTTGTTTTAAATGTGGATAGAATTCCTTAAAAATAATATAATTTAAATATATATAATATATATATTATATATATATATATATATATATATTTTACTTTTTCTTACACAATCTCAATAGAAAAAGTAATGTTAATTTATTTTAAAGATGCTTTGTATTTTTTTTTATTTGAAAATGTATCTTTATGTGACATAAATGTAAAAAACCAATTTGACATTTGAGAAAATATTTTTCAGAGAGCACATTTGCTTATTTTGAGAAATCAAGACAAATGTAGTGCTCTCCTTACAAATAATAATAATAATAATAATAAAATTAAAATTAAATAAATTAAAAAAAAAATCAATCCGAGTGGTCTCTCGACCACCCCAACCAGCAGAGGGGGTGGCCACGCGGTCACCAAGACTTAGGGTAGCCACATTGTCATCCTTATTATTTTTATTTTTTTTACTTTATAAGTAATATATTAGATCTTATTGCTGCAAAAATTAGACATTTATTTTATTAATTTAAATTTATAAAAAGTATTATGTACTTTGAAGAATAAGCTGTCTTTAAAATTATTTGTTAATATATTTATTTTGATATAAAAATAAAAAAAAATTTAACACACATAGCTATATGTTGGAAGATTAACAATAAGTCAAGTATGGGCCAAATCGTAGTTATAAAATAAAATAAAGCATAAAGGCTTTGTTTTATTCTCCATTTTTTTTTCTTTTTAAAATAAATACATTAACAAATAATTTAAAACACAAATCACTCTCAAAAGACTCAAAAACTATTTCCTATTTTTGTCATGTAACAACATTTTTTATCTCACGTTAACAATTGAAGCCAAAGGGGATTTTATCTTTTCCATATGCTGTAATCTCTTTTTTTTTTCTTTTTTTAATGAAAACCTTATAATTAAATGTGAGCAATGGAAAAAATTACAAGTTCTAATTTTTTATTATTATTATTTTTTGAACATTTAAGCCAAATCCAGCTACAAAGGATCTAGTGGCCGATTTTATGGCCCAAAATAACCCCAAGGAAGAAAAAGAGGGGGAATGCTGCAGTGGGGGTGGCATTGGGAATTTTGGTTAGGTTGGAATCTTTGCTCTATTATATTTATATATATATATAGTCGTATGTTCCAACCAAACTGTCCGAAAAATTTGTACTACATCTTAACCTCGTTCCCCTTTAAGGTCGGCGGTGGAGGATAAAGACAGTAAGTTCATCTGTGGCACTACATTGCATTTGTTTGGAATTATTTGGGTGGGGTGTAGAGCCTAGGTGTACAACTAACTTCAATATCCACAGTATCCAACATCAACAGACGAAAATGTCCTAAATAGGCATTTCCAACAACTGCATTTACTCCTTTAAGGAACTCGAGCCCAATTTTAAATTGTGGCAGTTGATTGTCTCAAATTATTTTATCCTTTTAATTTGTTTAATCTGTTAGCATTTTTTATTAACTTTGTCAAAAAATTGCATAACATGACACATATGTGGTTGAAATGACAATGACAAAATGTAATAAGGTATATTACTCTTCTTCTTCTTTTTTCTTCTTTTAATCAAAGTCGCATACTCTATTAAAAATATATATAAAAATCACATATTAATTTAATAAGCTAAATTTTTTGAATTTCTTCTTCAAATCCGGTTTGTAAGAAGCTTTTATTTAAAATTATGAGATAGCATGACATGTAAGTAACATTATTATCAGCTTGGGCAATAACCCTTTTGAGAATGGATTGGGCTTACGTGCTGTAGAAAAAACTACAGCACGTAAGCTGTAGAAAAATGGAGGGTGTAGATGCATTTTAATTTTTTTGCAAAAAATTTGATCCCTCCATTTTTCTACAGCTTACGTGTTGTAATTTTTTCTACAGCACGTAAGCCCAATCCTTTGAGAATATATGTAGAGACAGAGAGAGAGAGACAGAGAGAGAGTAGAAATGATGAAAAAGCAAAGTTTACCGATTACCTTATCCACTTATTCGGAATAAAATGACCAAAGAATGAAGCAGCAAGAAAAATTAGGTATAAGCATAAAAAAATAAATTACATGCTATAAAGTGGGTAGATGGAGCAATTTATAACGTGGCACATTGCGGAAGGTTTTGATAGTGACCCAAGATTATAGCATTTAGTAGAAGCCTAACTGTCCCCAAAGGCTGGCGGTTGGGATTGTTCAATTTGGTTGCATCATATTGTCTCCAAAAAGACAAAAAAATAATAATAATAATAATAAAAAGCATAATTAGGGCAACTCATGTTCTCTATGGTAGATAGTGAATTTCTAACCATTCAAATATTTGTTCGGTTATTATCAGTGCTATTTTTTTTTTTATTGTAGTTATTAAGTTTTTTTTTGGTAGTCTATCGATTGAATTACCTAAAATACCATCGTTTCCTATCGACCCTTTTTTGGGGATTATGTGTCGTGAAATATTGGCCAAACCATTTATTTGGCTCATCCCTAAATATTAGGGTTTTTTTTTTTCTTTTCTACTATGATATTTGTAGTGGAGTCTACCTTGGAGCAACACAACCTCTCTTTTTGTATTAATTTATTATTATTTTTAATGCAATCTCACTTATTAAAAAAAAGGAAAAAGTATGAGCTTCTGTCTTGTTTGTCCAACTTCCTATATATTTGTTTTTTTTGTTTAATCCATAAACTTTCACACGTATCAAGGTAAATTCGAAATCTTCTAAATATTCAATTACAGCTAGGCAAAAAAGATTTGCTTAACCAGTTTCTGTCTTCCCCCAATAAAAAAAATAAAAAATAAAAAAAATAAAGAAATAAAGAAATAAAAAGGTTAGAAACAAACGTGTCTGTGGCTCCTCTCTCAAAAGTACAAAAAGACTAAAACATGATTCTCGGTATCCGAATGTAATTAAGCTAAACAAAGAGAGGTACAGTAGTATCTTCTTTTGCTTACTTTGGCTTTTGTCCCCCCGTATAGGCTAGCCCACTCTAAAGTATTACTGTTTTTCTTTCTTTAACATAAACCTCACTTCTTTTTCTGGTCCAAATATTCAAAGCTATTTTGAACGTTTTCCCCACTTCAAAGGTAAGATTCAAATGCCTGCATTTCCCCTCTCTCTCTCTCTCTTTATTTTTTTACCCCAATTGATATGGTTAAACTCGATTGCTTTCACATTCGGCTTAATAAAATTTTTTTTTCAGTTTTAAATAAAATATATTCAAAGTACCTACATTTAAAAATCATGTGCATGACTTATCAAGAGTTGAAACAATTAAAAAGAAAAAAAGAAAACATTTGGTGAGCATGGTAGGAGCACACCAATTTTTGAACTAAAGTAGTTAGCTGGATGTAACTGCATTTTCACTTCAAATTTGAATCTTGGCTATTTTTTTGGCTAGTCGAGTATTAATGCTCTAAGGTCTTTTTTGTTTTTGTTATCACAAACAAAAGTTTTCATTCAAATTGAATTAGAAAAAATTCATTCAGTTTAATTTATTAAATTGACATATGTATTTAGAGTATGTAATTTTTTGCATGCATTTTTAATAATACAAGCTAAAATACAAAATACTCAGAAAATACTTAAAATTATTTTCCATTCTATATCACATCAAAATACATTTTCAATAATAATAATAATTTTTTATTTTTTATTTTTTTTAAAAAAACATTAACAAAGCGTCCAATGTTTGGGATGGTTTGCACACTTGCATTGCATGGAATGGGCACTTGTGTAATTTAAGCCAAAAAAAGAAGAGTTGAATTATTGAAATGCCAAGGTAGGCCCATCATCTATAAAGCTTCATGCCAATTGCCAATACCAAAAAAGAGGAGGCTCTTGTGGGGCCATTGTGTTGGCCACTTTTTCATCGGTCACAATCTTTTCTAAGAGCTTGAAAAGTCATCATTCCTAAATACAATAATCGATTCATTTTTTTTTAATTATGTAAAAAAATACACTAAAAAACATTATCAAGTTTTGTATAATGAATGATACGATCGCATGCACACAAGCAATATGGTAACACCTATGCAACTTTTTGGGCCCGCTATGATGAATAATGCAACATATTAAAAAATTGCCTACCCCCGATCATAAATTGTCACCTCCAGTTCACATAAAACAAAAATAAAAGATAAAAAAAATTAAAAATGTATTTATTAAAAATATTAAAAGTTTGATTTGATCGGTTGAGGGATCATTTATCCCCTTTCGGCCCTAATTTCGCCTTTTCGATTTGATAACGAATAATTGATCAACAACGAGGGGGGTCATTTCTTCATCAAGGATCAAGGTCATCTTCTTGAAGGTATACGGTATGATGCGTGGTACATGTAACACAGGATTGGTCCTCTTTAAGACGTAAATTACTTGATCGTATTATTAATATTGGTTGGTAGTATGCTTAGTGGCGGGCACATAGTTGGATATGGAGCCAACTAAATTATACAAATCAATGTTGTATGTACTATTTTGTAGTGTCGTAAAGGTTAAAGAATTCCTTAACCAATTAAAAATATATATCACAAAACCTGACACAGAAATCGTAGTAATTGAATGAGAGATCATATTTTGATTGTGAAAGTTTAGAAATCATAAAATTTGTTAAGGGGTTCAGTTTTTTTTTTTTTTTTTTTAAAAAAAAGAGGGTAAAGTTCTTTTTGGTATAGAGTCTATTAAACTGACATATATTCTTAGAGCATGTGAAAATTATATACTCTTAAGAACAAATGTATTTCTTCCAACTTATTTGAATGAAAACTTTATGCTTGTTTAGTACACAAGAATAAATTCATAAATAAAATGGTTATTCTTATGGAATAATTATTCCATTATTTTGTTATGCTTCCATTACTTGAAATAACTATTTTTTTTGAATAGCTATGTCCCTAAAATGAGGAAAGTTATTCATTTCAAGAAGAAGGGTTGGGGTTGAGGACAGCAAACAATGGTTAAAGATGGTGGAGGACCACAAGATATCGTTGTCAGCATTAGGCTTGACCAGGTGGTGGCCAACGGTGAGCTTCGATTTGGTGGCTGCAATCACCAGATCAGATGGTTTGACCACTCCCATGCGGTGGTTGGAGATGGCATCGACTAGGAGAGAGAGTATTATTCCTGTGTTATTTTTATAAGTAAGGGTATTTTAAAATTTTGATTAAAATTTAATACCATTCTAGCTTATTGTATTCATGATAATACTCATTTGTATTCTCAAATAATCATCATTTCAGTACCAAACGTAACCTTCATTTTTGGCTAACAGTTTTAAGTAAACGGTCATTATTAGCTCAACGATGATGTTCGAATCATTCATATGGCGATTAATGATAGCTCTCTCGGGAAATGGCAGGCTCGGTTGGGGTTAAGGGCAAACCAATAATAGCTCTCCACCGATCCAATTATAGCCTATGGAATTGCATCTTCCCATTTATGATGACCCATGTACTTCTGTATGATACATACAACAAAATTTGTTCATTTAAGGCTAATTTTATTATATCTAACCCAACCCCCGAGCCAGAAGAATAGGATCAAGCTAATTTTATATTTTTGTATTTAATGGTGTAAATGATACTGTAATAAACATGTTGGCACATCATACATGATGTGACATTATTTATACTACTAGATGTAACAACATTAAATCATAACCATAAAATTACTCATCCATTTCAAGTAGGGGGTGGGGTGGGAGGTAGGGAACATAGCCATTTCAGCAAGACATGAATGTCCAGTATACCAGATCCCATGTTCTTTATTCTGAAAAGAACATATGCAAAGCAATTGAACTCTACAACTACATATCTGTGAGAGCTGCATCAAAATACATGTTTCATCGTCACAGTTTTTATCAATAAAAAGAAAAAATGAAGTTTCTGGTCAGCCAGAGAGGATGAGCAACCATGACCTGACCTCGATACTCCGACTCAGCTCCCAAAAATTATTGGAAATGAAAAGCAGCTGTTCTCCATAAATCCGGATATAACAAAAACATGATCTTGACAACAAATCTGATTTTAAGTAGCTTTTTGTACTTTATCTGGCAGGATATTATCAGGAAGGATAAGCTCTGGAGGTGTTTCACGAACAACACCCAGCATTGAGTCATACTCCTCATCACGGCGAGCAAATTTCTTGCGAAGCAGCTTCTCAAATTCAATCTCATCAAAGCTCTTTGCATTTTCAGCTGCATGAACCTGTGCCAAGTTGGAATAATTTAGAGCTGACTGGGAGATGAAGGCCATCTCTTCTTCGGTGAGTTTCCTGAGAAACTTTGCTGGATTACCTCCCCACACCTGCAGTAACAATTTCAAAGCTTTAAATAGGTCCATCTATTTGTATAAACGAATAAAAGCCACATTTGCTAAGATAATATGAAGCTCAAACTCAAGACATCCATAAATGGTTAAGAACTCCTAGAGACCTAACAGCAGAATCAGGCAGGAGCCTGAGTGAACTAAAAATAACAAGTCCAAAGCCTTGAAAAATCAATTAATTGCCAAAAAAAGGGAGAGAGAGAGAGAGAGAGAGAGAGAGAGAGACAGAGTAAATTGGAATGACACAATCAAAAATAAATGCTAACATATACCATATTTCAACTTCCAAGTACATGATATAAAATTCGATTACTTAAGCACAATGGCTTTATTTTTATACATAAAGAATCGATTTATAATCACTACATTAAAAGCATAATATCAGAACTGGTAACCTTGACTAAAAGATGAAGGGCAGCACTAGGGTTAGTAGAAACAGACTCAGTTCTTTTGCCTACCTTAAAGGTTCTAACTTCTAACATCTCTCATCCAAGTAGAATCGAGGTTCGTTGCCTGAGGCACCCTAAGGCGCCACATGTTGAGCCTACCTCAGCTTTGGGCCAAAAGTATCCCAGGTTACACTATTTAATTACATTGGGTTCAAACCCCCACTGCAGTTGTTCATTTGGCTAGACTTCCAATGTAAACTTCAATACAAGATTTAATGGCAGAGAATATTACAAAACAAAAAACTATGCCAAACTCCAGGCACATGAATGGGATGTGGACAAACCTCTCCACAGGGAATCCTTGCATTCTGTCTTACAAGGGCTCCAGCAGCAACCATGGCATGTTTCTCAACATAAACCCCGTCAAGCAAGGTTGCACCCATACCAACAAACGCCTCATCCTCAACAGTACATCCATGTAAGACAGCACTATGACCTGCCAAGTTCAAATTGAAACCGTAATGCAAAATCCTCATGGAACCCACATCAAGACCATGTTGATAACATTGGCAATGTAATCACATGTTACCCACCCACAGTAACATTGTCACCAATTATAGTTGGTAAAACCTTCCCACTCAAATTAGATTTTGCCACGTGAACAAGGGAGTTGTCTTGAATATTGGTTCCAGACCCAATGTTGATGCTGTTAACATCACCTTCAAACAAGAAATCGCAATCAGACAAGAAAAAGCAACTTATGGCATGCACACAGGCGCGCACACAGAGAGACGAAAATGAACAAACTCATTACATATGAATAGTTCCAACAGAGTAACATTAATCATTCAAACCAATTTAAAATAAAACTGAGAGACCAAAAAGAAGTTGCTTTTGATTGAATGTGCAACAAATAGCAGCTTATGTTGTCATTTTGATGCAATGTGCTCTGATTTCCTCAGCTTCTTTTAAAATCTTAGTGAAAATGCACGGTTTAGTAATTTTCAGTTTTGTGCATCACATATAGAGGTAAGTGTTAAAATATAAATTAAATGATTAAATTCATCCCTTCCTATAAGATTAAGCTTTTGAAAAAAGTGGTGATTTAACATGATATTAACGTTAAAGGTCCTAAGTTCAAACCTTGTCTCCATCAATTTACCTCCAATTTTAAAAAAATATTTCACGTGTTGAGCCTCACTTATTAAGGAGGTGTTTGAACCCCTATACATGAGGGGGATAAATTAAATTATTAAATTCAACCATTCCTATAAGTTTTAGCTTTTGGAATTAAATGATTAAATTCATCATTTTCTATAAGCTTAAGTTTTTGGGATAAGTGGTGATTTAACAGTGCAAAGGTGTGAGAAGGTTGTTCTGCTAATTATATAACACATTATCCTTTTCATAAAAAAAAGGTGGTTGTAATAAGTAGATATTGTTTCAATGCATAAAGATGATTATAGTACTAAATATTCCTAAAGTTTTCGTCCATTTTTCTTTTCCTCATATTTTCCTTCCTTTTCTTCATTGGTAAATAGGAATAGCAACTCTCAAATTTCACTTCCTTCACTTCTATATTTAGCACATGTCATTCTTTAGATAAGATATATCCAAAATTCTGCTGACATTAACCTTTTCTACTTTATTATTCTTAACAAGTATTACAGTTGTGGTAATAAATGTAGAAGTAGAGGAATTTGTTTCCATATTATATGCTTCTTCTTTTTCTTTTTTCTTTTTTCTTTTTTTATTTATTTTTTTTGTCTTCTTTTGTTGCAAACACTAAATAAGAACATATCAGAGTATCCACCATGGCAACATGCAGTCTTTGAACATAATTATAACATTCACTGTAACAATTAGAAGCACCACAGTGGAACATTAGAAAATATACGACAACAATATGAATCTAGAAATATACATAGCAATCTGCAAGAGTGCTCTTTTATTATCTAAACACCAGAAAGAAAGTAGAAAGAATTCAAGACTTAAGAGCCTGCGGTTTAGAGATTTAGGCAGCCTAAACATCCTTAAGTTTCATTTTGGTGCAACATGCGTACCTCTCAAAACACATCCATACCAAATGGAAGAACCTCGTCCCACCTGAACATCACCAATGATAGATGCACTCGGGGCCACAAATGCATCCTTATCAACAACAGGAGCTTTGTCAAATATGTTCATGAGTGTCCTATGCCTAGACACTACAAAGACCAATATAAACATCAGTTATAAAAACCCACATTAATAATAAACAACAGAAATTAACCAAAGATAAAGAATCTTACGCATGAACATGTAGATGATGACAGACAATTCCAGAAAAATCATTTAACTAAGGGGTAGTAAAGCCTAGTATTCTTAACCCCATAATGAAAAAAGAAGCAATGCCTTGCAAAAGAGAACTAATAAAACCAAAGACTTAGTTCACATAAAACATGATCTCAAACAAACAAAAAACAGGATATCCCCTAATAATAACATCCAAAGTGATATTCTATAAATCACAATCCAAGTAGGGCAATCAAAAGGGACAACAAAACTAATAACCGTTAGCAAAACACTATTAGGTACCTAACCAATATGTCAGAAGCTCCAAAGCTGTTTGAACGCAAAAAGTTAGGCACTTAACCCTATCTCATGCTAGGCTGGCCCAATTTAGCAGTCATACCCCAAATTGGGCCCACCAAGGTCATAACAATCTACTACGCTTCAGTGCAGACATCCACAAAAGACCATACGGCTTTCCTTCTCAGGCACCATATAGCCCTTTTCATAGGTTGCCTCCTCCCGAGATTCGAACAAGTGACGTGGTGCTTGCTCCGAGACCAATGTAACATAACTAACCCTACCCCAAAAGCTTTGGAGCTGATAAAACACAGAAAGTTAGCCCCTTAAACCTATTCCAATCTAGCACTCATACCCAAATTGGGCCTCACCAGCATCACTACAAACATCCCTTTAGATACTGCGATCAATAGTGAAATCCAAGCAAGAATTTAGCAAGTTCTCCAATCTGATAACAACTCCGAAAATTACCTGCATAGAACTCCGTATCATCAAAGATAGAATGAACGAAAACTCATATTCTTTCTCTCTCCTTTCATTTGCGTTACACCTATCTTTTCCCATTATAGCCCTTCCAACCATATACATCTTTCCGTCTTCCCAAGCAGAACATTTGTATAGCACGTTAAGAAAAATGTATCAACTAAGCTTAACGCGTAACACAACCAGCTCTATATACAAAAATTTACCATCTAACTGGATTCGATGCCACACACAAAGCAAGAAGAAAATTTGTCAAATAAAACAGTCACATTTCGTTTTTCTAAGTATCAGATTACGCTAATTACTTCAAATTTCGATGATCCGTTTGATTCTAACATGGAATATCGAGGTTTCTAGGGTTTAAGATTAGCAAAGATCCGCAAAAAGAATGGACGTACGTTGTTCTTGGAAGTAATAGTTGCCTTGGAGGCGGCAGCCCAGGCGATCAAGGGCTTGGCCGGACTCGCGGATCCAGAATCCCACGGTGTAGATTGCTTTTCCCAGCGTTCCCATCTTCCCTCTGCAAATGAACGGTCAGACTGGGACTTGTTCCTCAATGGCCAGTTGCAAGTTTTGGTGTGCATTACGAGTGGTACCTTGCAGCTGGAAGGACGTCTTTTCTACAGTTACTTTACGTGCAATTACTATGAGTGACCAGAGGTCTGTCGCCACCTGTCAGACTTGGATTTTGCCAGGCAAGCTGCCACGTAGGATAAAGTATTCTTTTAAGGGAAAGTATATTTTTTCAACTTTTTCATCCAACTCCCATCCAACTTAAGTGTAAAAATTTTTTATTTATTTTTTTTTATTTTTTTATTTTTAAAAAATACAAAGGAGTTGGATGGAGTTGGATGGAAGAGTTGGAGGTGTAGCACACCTCTTCTTTTAAATTGAGTTGAAATTTTTTTTTTTTCGATCTAATCTATTAAACTGACATTAGTCATTATAATATGTAATTCTCTCACACATTTTTAATAAAATTAACAGAGCATGTAATTCATACATGCAAAAAAATCCATGTGAGATGGTGTTCTAAAGACAAATAATTATGTTAAAGGAATTTTCTTCAATTGAATTTAAAGAAAAACTTTGTTAAGTCGGTTTAGTATTGCCTAATTAGAGAATGAAACTTAAATTTCGGAATTATATATACCCAATTCCATATTATGAATTGGTTTGAATTTTTCTTACAACATTTGTTTTTGAACGAATGATACTATTTTCTAGAAATCACACTTTTATTCTACTATATCTTTTTATATTGTCGTGACAGTGTCAATCAGGCCTTTATTTTTATTTTTGTTTAACAATAACTAATCCAAAGGCTGAATGGCACTACTAGGTCTATAAGGTAAATAGTAATAAGATAAAAGCGTGACATCACTATGTTGTCGTGATAGTGTCAATCAGGCCTTTGTTTTTATTTTTGTTTAACAATAACTAATCCAAAGGCTGAATGACACTATTAGGTCTGTAAGATAAATAATAATAAAATAAAAATGTGACATCTAACATTACTCTTTTTCATATATATATATATATATAGAGAGAGAGAGAGAGAGAGAGAGAGGGGAAAAATGTTACTTATCATATTTTTATCTCATAATTGTGACAGTTCTAACAATCCTTGATTTTTTTTTTTTTTGTTTTAACAAAAATTGATCCAACCAAGGCCACATCAACATTATGAAATAGTAATAGAATAAAAATATTTTAGTATTTTATATATATTTCAAATCATCATCTTACATATGCACTTGGCTTGAATCACATATGCACTAGATTTTTTCACAACAGGTAGTAACAAAATCGAAGACTCAGTGATATGTGCTAGGGTTAGAAGGAATTTTGCATGCCTATAATGAGAACACTTTCAGAGGTTTAAGTTAGATGATGACATAGTTGGCACTGAATTACAGCGGCATATGTATGTAATGATGCTCAGCAAAATGTCTCAATTCATAGGAAGCACTTAGATTATACATTACATTATTGACACTAGTTAGGTCTAAGGCAAAATTCCGGATCAGATTCACTGAAGAAAGGCACTATTACGACCCCATGAAGCAAACCACCTGTAAAGCTCCCATGCTCTGCCTTCCCTCATTTATCACATTGATCCTCGTACTTTCTTTGGCATGTTCAGTTCTTCACCAATAACCACTATCATAATAGGAATGTGAGAAAATTTGGAAGCCGATTTGTTTTTGTTTTTGTTTTTGGTACAAATTCGTATGTAAAATTTAGGTTTCAATTATTTGAAAAAAATTCAAAGTTCTACCTCACTTTTTTTTTTTCATAAAATCTGCACTCGGTAAAAATTCCCTCAAAACATTCATTATTGCATGGGTTTTTTAACATAGTGGTTATAGATGAAGAACTTCAAGTCACATCTCTTTACAGAATTAGCATCCAACATATAGATACATATAGGAAAGTTTGTCATATCAAGAGTACAGCATAAGCACCATTTATGACTAATGAGTACTTAATGATATAAAATTTATGCAGACAGGCATGCAGCAAGAAGTCTATCGGCCTATGATAATTTCGTGGTCGCTGCCATTCTACTTAGTTTCCAGATAAGTTACTGCCTCAAGCTTTCAACAATGTAAGACGCATACAGGTCCCTGCAACAGAAAACATTCATGTAAGAGAAACAATGATTGCTCCTAAGTTCCAGAAATACCATCTTTAATAGACAAAAAGTCTAAATTCATTCACAAACAGAAAATTGAAAAAGCAAATAATTGAGTTTTGATTTCATGCAAAAGAAAATATCTCAAGAAACTCACATGGAGTACTTGATGGCTTCGATGGCAGACTCAGCTGGCAGGAAGTCTTCCACAGCAACTTTCTTGTTCTCATTCTTTTTGTCTATCATTTGTTACAAATGAAGGATATACAGAGCAGTGGAGCAGAGATTGTGAACGGATAACCAGAATTCAAAAATAAATGAAGTATCTTGTAAGAGTTGCTTGAGTGTTATGCAATAAATTTATTGGGTAAATAAAATCATGCAAGGGTACATGCAACAGCGTTGAAATATGTCAACCTTCAAGCTAAGAAGCACAAGCTATCCCCCCACCCCAAAAAATAAAAATAAAAACAAAGTTAAAGAGCAAGTTTGCATAGTAAATAAGTGAGAGGATACAGTCCTCAAAGAAGCGGCGGATTTCAGCAAGGCGATGTGGAGGAAGCTCCTTGATGTCTTTGTAATGGCGGAACTCAGGGTCGTCAGCACATACTGCTATGATTTTGTCATCCTTTTCACCCTGCATCAGGATTGTTACAATTGCTAATTCCTCTTTCAAGTTTGTCCCAAAATCAGATGGCCAGAAAGAGAGTAGAAAACATAGGATAATTTGAAAATTTTGGAAGCTAGCTGATAAAATCATATGAAAAACAACATAACTTCCTTGGCTATTGCATCACACCTTGTACAGTTGTACCATTTTGAATATCACCGACCTTCCTTAAGAGTGGCATATGAATATACCAGATTCTTTTCAAGTGTTTATGTTTTTCCACCGGTAAGCAATTAAATTGACCATATTACTCCTGATCAGATACAGAACAAGCTGTTGATGGATCGAAAACTGATGGAGGTTATTGATACTATACTGTTGAGGAATAGTCCCACATCGCCTGTGGACAAGATCTTGAGCATCTTTATAAGAGTGGGCAATCCTCTCCTATCAAGCCGGTTTTATGGGATGAGTTAGGCCCACGAATTTCTTCATGGTATCAGAGCCTACCACAAGGACGAATGGGTCCGCACTACTTACCACGTGACAAGGACCAGAAAAAATACTGGCCTGCACGTGAGGGAGGGTGTTGAGGAATAGTCCCACATCGCCTGTGGACAAGATCTTGAGCATCTTTATAAGAGTGGGCAATCCTCTCCTATCAAGCCGGTTTTATGGGATGAGTTAGGCCCACGAATTTCTCCGTCCGTACTCAATACCAGAGGAATTCATTCACCCTTTCATCAAAGGCCAACGGTACAACCCACTTGGACCTCAACATCAAGCCAAATTCAGGTAACCCAAGCAACTCGTGGGCTAAATAAAACAATGCAGGAATAGAGTCCACATGATATAACCGGAAAAGGAGAAACTTTGTCCATTAACATCCTTGGGCAGCTAATTTTTATATTTACCCAACAGCCCCTTAATTGTGAGTTAATGCGCCTTTAAAATAAGAAACAAAAGTCATAACCACACAGGCAGGCAAGATAAATCCTTTACCTGGTCAATCATAGGCATTAATCCAATGGCACGGGCACGAAGGAAAGAACCAGGTAGCACAGGCTCCTATGGAAAATTAAAGTCCAAGAATAGAATGTTTTAAGTTCAGAAATTTAAAAATCTGATGTTATTTTCATAGTGGGAAAGGTGGGATGTGTAAAAATGCTACCTGCATTAGTACCAAGACGTCCATAGGATCACTGTCTTCACAAATGGTTCGTGGGATGAAACCATAGTTGTGTGGATAAACAACTGATGAGTAGAGAATACGATCAACCTATTTTAAGGACTCATATGCTTTAGTTATCTACTTCATGTAGCTCATATACAAATTTAACATAACACGCCAACATCCTAGCAACACTATTATAAGCAAGAGCACCAACATGGTATTGACTATTTGTGTTAAAATCTAATTACAACATGATCTAATGTGTAGGAAAGAGGGCATAGTTTGGCATCGATTGTTTTATTATGGATTATCATAACATGATTTTCCCATAATCTTACTTACATGCATGAATTATACAATTTGATAATCTTGTCAAAGATGTAAATGGTCACTTGCTATGATTAACAGATATGAAATATCAAATGGTAGAAATAGCATCTGGTTAAATTTTAAGGGTATATGAAATATTTCATGACAACTAGACTTATTTAAAGACGTTAGAGTATACAACTATTTTGAGTCTAACTTAAATAAAAACACCAAGCAAGTTTGCTACTATGAAAAATGCATATGGACAGGAAGATATTAGATAAGTTAAAAGAGGAAGAAAACTCATACTTTTATAAGGCCACTTGTCTTGTCAAGCTCGTACTTAACCTTGCTGCCTTTTCCAATTTCAACGACCTGCCGCAGAAATTCAGAGTTGGATTTGAAAGCCAGAAATATTTTTGAGATAGAACATATGATTCTTTATTTACTGAGAAAGATATACATTGCACCAGGCTTAATTATAACAAAACCGTATTTAGGGAATCACTAACATAATTCCAGCAGGGTCCCTTTAGCATTCTGTTCAGCATGTGTTGTTGAAAAGCAGGGTCCTCATAGGTTAAATAACCCTGTTCTTTTTTGTTTACTTTCTTATCCACCTCACTAATGAACAAACACAAACTCTCAGCCACTTCTCCTTAATGTAGATATTGATACGGGAGTTTGATGGATTAGAGTGAAAGCAGCAAGATATACCACACATATTTCTTGCCAGAAAGCTTATACACCCTAAAGAAACAATTACTATCTAAAAGTTTCTTTTGAAGTTCGCAACAATGAAGATTGAGGGCACAAAACTTACACAGTTGAAAACTGCTGGAGCACCTGGCCCTGCATAGACAAAACAATCGAGCATTATTACCCAAAGATGTAAAATTGCAATATGTGAAGTATTTGACAGTTCAAAAAGGACCTAACTACAAGTATGTGAGATTTGAGTGATTCACTGAGCACTAGAGTCACATTGACATCCATTCAAAGTAGAAGTTAACTAAAGGAGCACTGAATTTTACCAATCTCCAAGTCATGCCAGGGATGAGCAGCAATAGATCTTCGAGACATGGAAGAAAGGATTCTCTCATTGAGAACCACTTGTGGGTACCCTGACGAATTTTTCCCACTCGCTTCTCCAAAATGGTTAGCCATATTCAACCTTCAAAATACCTTAAGAAATAAAAAGAGTGGAATCATATAACCATCCTCAGTAAACCACAATTCTTTTTAATTAAATAATTTGGAAGTAAAAATAATTGTCGCTTGAGAAGAAATCACGCAGAAGAACTGGAAAGCATCTACAGTAGCAGAAAACAACCGGACTGTAACAAAGAAGAATATCCTTCACCCATAAGGAACAAATCGTACAAAACAAACCACAAGAAAAAGTGCCAACAGTGCCTAGATCCAAACAGAGACTGAAATAAGAATCCTGGAACTTTCTATGAATTCAAACTCTAAGAAATGAGCACGCCCAGGCTATGCCTAATTTTGCGCAACAGATTAACCAAATTTGGAATCAGCAGACTCACAATATAAGCCTGGCAAAGGTATTTCAATTAATTGGTAAACAATGACAAACAAAATTTTGAAAAAATAAGCTCAACATTTCTTTAACAACAATTCTCATTTAACCCGATTAGTGTATCGCCCTAGCGATTAGAAACATATGCATCATAAATCATTCAGATTAGCAAAAAGAAAGAAAACTAAAAGTTGGCAAGGCATTATCAACGAGGCTAATGCCCAAATAAATCTATACAAATATAAGTAACAAACAAATCAAGATTAACAATCAAAACAAAAACTAGAAAGAGAACAATCACAGTTTTCATGCAAACTCAAACACATCCACAGCTAGAAACCCACATGCAAACCATCAAAAGCACACGCAGAGGAAATGAAAACAAACCCCATGACACAAATCAACAGAAATGGGTATCCACCAAAGTGTTTTCATCAAATGGGTATCCACCAAAGTTGATCTCTCAGGCCAAAAAAACACATACGAATACAATACACTCACCAGAAATAAACCAAAAAGAATCAAATCAAAACAAAAGATAAGAGTTCTTTAGGGCAATGAGAAAGGGATAAGGAGCGCTCACACACAAACCACTGAAAAGCGTAGACACAAAGCTTCGGTTAGTGTACGTGTGGTGCAATTTGCAAGCTAATATATATATAGTGAGAGTTCTAAGCTTATGTTTTTTAGCTTAGAGCCGTAATTAATGCAAGCTTAGATTTGGATGACAGTGGTCTCATTTCTCAGCGGTCAGTCATAAGTCAACACGCGTCGTCTGATGTGAGCGGAGTGAATCGGACGGCTGCGGGTGCGGGAATGTCTCATGGACCCTTTCGAAAGCAGCTTGTATCAGAATCGCCAGTGCTGATAGAGTCACCTGGATTGGAGAGCAAAGCCCAATGACCGCCTCACACGTAAGGAAGTAGTCAAAAGTTATTCAGCGATGACGAACCGAGAGTCCTGTATTTTTCATCGTTAGTTTAGAAGCTTCTCTCTCGTGTTTGTTGTTTTTTTTTAATGGCTTTGAGAGCTTCGGGAGGTATATGCCAATCCACTTTTCAACGTGCTTACTCTGGATGCCTTTTGAGCCTTTTTTGCTTTTTCATTGAAGGAAAATATGTGGGGTGTTATGAAGAACTTAAAAGGGAAAGCATTTATTCCTAACCTTATGATATGAATTTATTTTGGCGGAGGGGTGGAATGGAAGGGATCCTATTCCATTCGAGTAATGCTACAAGGAGGGGACGAGGACTCACTATAATTTTTTTTTGAAAATGTAATTACATAAATTTATGTCTTTTTTTAAGTTGAAATATTTAAAAAAATATTATATATTAAAAAGGTAGCATGTTTTCAAAGCAATAAAAAAAAAATCATTTTAAAAAGTTTTTTCTTCACTTTTAATGATATATTTCTTTTTTAATAAAGCAAAATATATTTTTTAATTCAAAGCTTTTTTATGATATAAATCATAAAACACATGATGAAAATATATCTAATTTTCATTAGTAACATGTTACATTTTTAATAGATAGCATTTTTCAAATTGTTCGATATAAAAAAAAAAAAAAAGCTTGAATTTACATAATTTGAGAATCTATGCTTTCAAAGAAATTATATGAAATTCTTATCCCTTTTATTCCACTCTATTTTTTTCTTTTTTCCTTTTTTTTTTCCAAAATTCAATTCAATTTTTAATATTTAATTAATTACTTTTTAACAACTTTTTTACTTTTTATATCACATCACTCACTTTTGAGAAATGTTATGCTTACAAAATTGTTTTTTTTTAAAAAAAAAACTCTTACAAAGTGATGTGTCACAACATGATTAGATTTATCAAAATTTGAATTCATCTCCTACCAAATTATGTTGTGTCACATCACTTTGTAAGAATTTTTTTTTTTTGTAAAAAAACTTTGTAAGCTTTCAAAATCCGGTATCCATCCGTCCAAAATCACCCGCCCATAACCCATACGGACGAGCAGATAAGAGTGGCCGGTCTTGAACCGGCCCGTTATACAGGCCTAGTAAAAATCGCGGGGAGGCATTTTCCTTGAATTTACATGCCCAAAAACCGGCCCGTTGTACAGGCCTTGTAAAATCGCGGAGAGGCATTTTCCTTGAATTTACACGCCCCAAAACCGGCCCGTTGTACAGGCCTTGTAAAAGCCTTGGAGCTAGGCATTTTCCTTGGAGTATATGCCCTCAAAACTCAAATGTCCTCCCCGTCTCGCTCTCTCTGAAATTCAATTTTCCCAGCACAGAGATTACTCAGCGCAAGGTTAGACTTGTAAATCTATTATCTTCCTCTTCCGGTTTACAGTCTAAACCCCGGCACCAAGGCGTCTCAAAGGTTACCTGGTAAATCCCTGGCTATATCTTCTACTGTTAATCATTTTCGTCTCTTAATTAATTCGGTCTACAAACCTAATTGGTTAAATAATCTCCATGCTACTTAAATCTTGGTAATTCCTTCCGTGTTTCATCGAAATTATTGAAGAACTGCGTAAGCCCTCTGTTTGGTTACTGGGAAAAGTTGAGGGAAAAGAAAGAATCTTTTTTTTTTTTTTTTTTTTTGTGCATTATTATAATGTCTTTCTTATATTAACGACCAATAACCAAGCTGGCAAAAAATTTGGGTTAGATTTTTTTTTTTTTCAATTGACCTTTTTCTGTTAAAAACCTTTAACATGAGGTCGGTTTGGTTGCTGAGGAAAAAGATAGAAGAGTAAAATGTTGATACTCTGTATTACTGTAATGCGAAATAGAAAATCAAAAAAGTAGATTGACCCAAAAAGGTTTATTTTGCTCAGGTTCTATAATAAAAATTCATTGTCGTTTTGGTTTGATTATCGCCTATTGTATTTTTCTTATCATGCTAATTCTCATTAATCTAAATCATCAGCTTTTATGGGTTTTTTTTTTTTAAAAAAAATGTGTTTATGGGTTTTGCAGAGTTAAGCTGTGCAAATTAAAACCCCAATTTTCATGGAGGGACCAGGAAGTGATTTGACCACAGTGGCGCCGCTTGCCAAGTGGAGAAGGGAATTTGCAAGGGCCTTTCAGTATTATTTGGACCGATCGACACCTCACCCACTTCAGAGGTGGCTAGGAACACTTGCAGTTGCAATGATTTACGTTTTGCGTGTTTACTATGTAAAAGGTTTCTATGTTGTTTCTTATGGTCTGGGGATCTATGTCTTGAACCTCTTGATCGGGTTTCTGTCGCCAAAGGTTGATCCAGAGCTTGAAACTTTGGGTGGGGCTTCTTTGCCAACAAAAGGTTCTGATGAATTCAAGCCTTTCATTCGCCGCCTCCCGGAATTTAACTTCTGGTAATTTAGTATAGGCCTACTTGAGCTTGGATATTGGTTCATATTATTGCTTTGGTCGTCATTGTTGTCGGTGGAACTCATATTGGAGGGGTGATTTTCAGTACTACGTAAAGCATCATGTTTGGATGCTTTGCTTTGTTCATTTACCCTGTGCCACTCTGTTTGCGCTTTTAGTCGGAGAATTTTATGGAGTGGTTGAATTTCAAATTTTTAGCACAAATTACCAGATTAGACGTTAGCCTTTTCATTTCAAACTTTAAATTCTATTTTTTTTTTTTTAACATAGCTTACAAGTCAAGTAAATTGCTAGTGATTTATTTTTTATTTTTGATAACTTTCTTATTGCCAAGTTCCCAGCCATATTGTGCTTTGCTTAACCAATTGCAAATTACACTGTATCTTTACTGTTTGAGATTCTTGAGGATTTGAATGTATAGCTACCTGCTAGTGCTCTTATCATGCTTTGCTTCAGATTTCTTCTTATCATGCTTTCCCAATTTTCAGATTAGAATTTCCTGGTTCTGTGGCTTTCATGTGTCAATCTAGTGACTTAGTTTTGTGCTTTACATTTCATTACTTGTTTTAAGTCTTAGATACATCACTGTTTTAGTTATATGAAGTCTCCGTAAGTGCTATTATTTGAGTTAGTTTTACTTCTCCCTGGTTAATGATCTCAGGTATTCCATCACGAAGGCTTTCATTGTTGCATTTGTCTTGACCCTCTTTTCTGTGTTGGATGTACCTGTGTTCTGGCCTATCTTGCTCTGTTACTGGATTGTACTATTTGTCCTCACGATGAAACGACAAATCGTACACATGATCAAGTACAAATATGTCCCATTTGATCTTGGAAAGCAGGTGAGTTAACTTGTCTATTATTATTGTTGTCGAAATATTAATTAAAAGATTGAATTCACTTCCTTCTATCGAGTAATGTTATGTATCATCATTTTATCTTCTTTTTATCCCTTAAAGTTGATGTAACTTTTAAAATCACAATTAGATTTCAAATGAATCACAATTAGATTTTGATCCAATAGTAATTTTAAAAGTTACGTCAACTTTTAGTATGCAGCATTACTCCTTCGTATTAAATAAAGTTTTTGGGATAAGTAGTAATTTAACATAGTATCAGAACAAAGGTCATGAGTTTGAATCATGACTCTACAATTCACCTCCTCATCTTCAGTTAATTATTTTACGTGTTGGATTACGCTTATTAAATGAGAGTTTGAGCTTACATGTAAGGACAAATGTGTAAATATTAATTAAATGATTAAATTTACCAATTTTTATTAAGTTTTTAAGATAAGAAGTGATTTTATAGTCGTAGAATTCTGCTGTTGAAATTTTTCTGTGGTCCTTTTTAGTCGTTCATTTCTTTGTTAAGCTCGTGACTTTCTGTTCATTTTAACAGAGGTATGGTAAGAAGTCAGCTGGAACTAGTAGCCGTAGAGACTAGAAGCTATAAATGTGCTGACCCAAGAAAAAGAAGAAAATAGATGCTGAAGACCCGTATATGGTCAAGAGGAGAAACGGGAAATTTGGACTTTGAACATGCTTGTAGATATTTGAACATTCATCACCGTGTATAATTGGATTCGAGAAATCATTTTCAGGTAGAAGGTTCACTTCTGACCTTCGCTTCTTCTGTAGTTGAGCAAAAACCAATCTTTTCATGCATGTTGGATTTAGATTTTTTTTTTTTATATGATCTCACAACTTTTTCTATGTTACAACCTGCTAACTAAGGTTAATTAAAAGTTCTCTTATTTACGCTTGTGAAGAAAATGAAATTAAGAGTTAGCAGCAAATTTGTTTTAGATACTGTGCGACTGTGCGTGTAAGCTCAGGCTGACTACCGCCAAGCAATAGGTGTGCGAGACAAAGACCCGATCTGTGACACCCGGGATAAATAAATGCTAAAGGAAAATAGAAATTAGGATTTTATAAGTAAAATAATGAATTAAAGATGTGTTTTGGTGAAAATAGATGAGCACATGTCTTCCACCTTCCACATGTGTGAGTTAGATGAGATTTGATGTGCGTCAAATGTTGTCTGATGCATCCCATTCGAACAAGATTGCTTTTTAACAATGTGATCCAAGAGTTTAAAATGCATCTTTGAGGAGGTGCTTGAGGAGTATGAGCTTGAAGAGGTAAGATTTTTCTACCATTCTCTCTGTTTGATTCTTGGATTCTAAGTGTTTTGTTAAGATTTTGATTATATGATATTGTTACTAAAATTTTAGGTGATTGTTGTTATTTCGAGGTTTTAGTTTGTGGTTTTGAAGATAAAGTGTAATACCTATGGTATTGGGGTTTGATATTTTGATGAGGTTTGTAGGCGGTGGTTTGGAGTTTGGTATTTGAGTTATGATTGCATTGAGAAATTGTGTTCGAGTTAATGGAGTAGTGAAGTTGTGGTTAATGTTGTATGTGCTCTGGTTTGAGGAGAAAGGAGGAAAATGTAAAATTAGGGTTTTTACCCTTGATTTTGTTGTAGTACTGGATGTTTTTGAGGTTGTGTAAGACAGCAAATTTTTTTGGTGGTGTTGTGGTGGGAGTTGGGGGAAGTTTTTACGTAGAAGGTGTAGATTATGTGGGTTGCCGTTCAAATGATAAGGATGGCATTTGAATGATGCGTTCCTAAAAACGCATGAAGCAGCCCCATAATACCTCAATTGCAACGTCGATCATAGGCCGTTCGAATGAGAAAGGTCTCAAGTGCCTTCATGGCACCACAATCAAGGCCCTTTTGAAGCCTATTCAAACATGATTGCCCAAAGTTAAGGAATATGGTTTTTCTCGAGGGGTGAAAAAGTTTTAGAATTTTAAGTGAAGGTCTAGGATTTTAGTAAGTGTAAACCTTAACAAATTGTGCATTAACTTGAGGAAGATCAAGTGACACATATATGAGAGGGTTAGACTCAAGATATGGTTTAGGATTTTAATGATGTAGAATTGCGACTACGGAATAACTTTAAGAAGCCTTTAATTAAACAATCGTCATATGATTCTTTCCAAGGAGGGAGAAGGTCTTAGACCTTTAGTGAAATAGGTTTTGCAAGGAGGTTCAAAAGATGTAGGAGTAAAGTAAAACATAAGATATTTGATCATTTGAAACCTTAACTAACATTACAATTTAAAGAGGTTTTAATGAAGAAAATTTTTATAGGTTAACGATCAAGTAATTAGCGAAACATAGCCTAATTTCAAGGAAAACGAGAAATGCTACATGTGAACTAGTAGATTGTTAATTATGAAATATGATTTAAAATTTAGAAATTAAACCACGACTAACGATACAAATGTACATCGCACGTGACGGGCAATACGGTACGGTGGCTCAATGCCAAAGGATTTAAGCAAGTAAATCCCCTTACTAACGACAATAAGTATGTTTTACATTCAATGTGTTTTTTAACATGTATATGCAAGTAGAAAACCATTCATTATTTCATTTGTATATGAGACCGCACTTTGCATAGTTTTGTATGTCCATTTATTTGCAATTTGATTTTCGCGACAATTGGGAAATCAATTTAAGGAAACAGTTTTCAAAGAATAATTTGAAGAAAATTATTAAAAGTTTTACACCTAGTTTTGAGACGAAGGTTTTTTTTATGAAGGCAGGACCACTTCGTGAACTCATCCCTCCCGTGTAAAGCGCCTCCTCCACACAGATCGGATAATACTCTGACTTCGCCCGCGGGCTGACCCCAAGAAATTATTTGCACTCAAAGATATTCGAATCTTAAACCTCATGTGAGGTCCACAAAGACCAAAACTCTTACCATTTGAGCCGATCCTTATTTGAGACGAAGGTTTTAAGAGCACTTGAGACAAAAGTTTTAACCGATTTCGAGATAAAGGATTAAAAGGACATTCCCAGGGCGAGCGGGGGTCTGTACGCTTGATGCCCTTTCCAACCCCCAATACCCACCCTACCTTCTCTTCCACGAAAGAGCGCTTACCATTCCCTCGCAATCAATCTCGGGAGGAAGGAATCGAATAGAAGAGAAGAGAAGAGGGTTTCTTCGCTTATCCATCAGGTTTCATAGAATTGGCGTTCCTCACTCGACAGCATCATCACATTAAAAACTTCTTTTGCCTCTGTCAGCATATTGCCGGACGCACTTCGCAAAGAGGGGATGCTGACTGAGGCAAAAGAAGTTTTTTGATCTGATTGTTATGACCGTAATTTTTTGTTTTACGTTTCAACGCCCGTTTTCGCGTGCTGTTGGCTTTGGCCAACATTGGATTTACGTCTCAAGGTCCGTTTTATTCTTTGCTATTGAAACGTTTCAGGCTGATGATACATTTGTTCTATTCCAGATTGCAAGAACCCAGCTGATATATGAATTTATTGCAACAATTGGAGCTTTCTTTGAGGAATTCAAACCAACCAAGAAGCACCCTAACTTGTGGGTGGGCGGCTTTTGGAGCTCTGGCCCTTGTTGCTTTCTCTTTACTGAAAAGGCAGATAGGCGGCACCGAAGCCCAATCTAGGTGTTTGATTACTGCTCTTCTCCTAGAGTTGATGGTAATTCGAATCCATAGAATGAAGGACATTAACCTTTGTATTCTTTTATTCTGTCCAAGAAATTTGAAGATGATCATGCCCTTAGATGTCCACTTGTGAATGATTCATTTGATTGTGTTAGAATTTTAATTAAATGATGAAAATTAACTTTTTTTTATTATCTTAAGCTTTTAGGATAATTGATGATTTTATATGGAATTAAAGTAAACATCATGAGTTCAAATCTTGTCTTCATTCTTCACCTTCTATTTTAATTAAATATTTCACGTGTTGGATCTCTCACTTGTTAAGAAAGAGTTTGAGCCAAGAAAGTGTAAGAATATTAATTAAATGATTAAAATAAACTAATTCTTATTAGCTTAAGCTTTTTGGATAATTGCTAATTTAACATATTGGAACAAGAAACTTTGTGGGGGAAAAAAAAAAGACAACAAACATGACACAATCACTATTCATTAGTCTTTCACAAGCAAACCTAACAGCTGGTGGAGATATGCAGCATGTATCAAAGATCAGCCAGTCATGTGAATACTATACATGCTGGCGATTATTGGAACTCTTCCTGTATATACTCATGAACTTGGCCACAAATTCTGCACAAAAGATACAGAAATAACGAGTGAACTGCCTGTATACTGGTGAGTGCTCAGAATATAACTTCCTTATGAAGCAGTTCAGAATGCATTTTGGAATTGTGTGGTTGATGTGTATCGTTATAAATCTTGAAATATTTATAGTGATTTTTATTTTTTACCTTCTAATTTCAGTAAAGCAGTTGTTCCTGTTGGGAATTTCTTACTCTGTAAACAACAAACTTGAGTTACTATCTCCTTGTCAACAACACAATATAACAAAGGAAACATAGAACTAACATTTAGGTATAAAAAATGATAAGAGTTTATTTCTATGTTACCATCACCTTTTCAACAAAACAAAATAACAAAAGATAGCACTCACATAATAAGCATGCCAATAATAAAGTTCCCTTTTAGTACTCCCCTCAACTCGCTTAAGGAACTGTTCCACTAGCTTCTGCATGTTGGAAACACAACATCCTCACAAAACAGTATTTTGGTGCATATATAGATTGATTCTTTTGGCATAGTAAATATATCACCTGGAGGATCAGATTTGGGTGAACAAAATCCCCAAGAAGCTTTTGAAGCTTTCCCCGTATTAGATATAATCTGACAAAACCATAAATATGGAATGTCATATTGGAATTTCTTCACAAGCAATCAAAAGTATGCTACGTGTGGTAGGATTCATAAGTTCCATTTTGAGCTACACCTTTGATTCTAGTGTTGGACTACTACTTTTTTTATACCCCGATGATAAATTTAAGCAGCCTCTGGAGAATAATCTCATTTCCATGGCAAGAGACTGAAAGTGTTTTGCAGGATTCCTAAGTGAAGTGCTTCAAACTTATCTCAAACAAAGAAATTGTGTCATTTACTGTTTAAACTTTCAAGCCAACTAGTCATCAGGTATAATGGTAAAACATAAATTCTTTACTTTCATCAAGTTCTGTCAGAATCTTTTTTTTTTTTTAAAAAAATTTTAATTTTTTTTATTACTTTTCCCATTTGTCTCAACAGACCTCCTCTCCTTCCCTTAAAAAGAAAAACTTACCTCCCAGGCGATGGATCAGCTAGGATACCTGCAGCAAGTTCCACTAGGACCTCTTCCCATCCGAGTGGAATTGATTGATCATGGACAAAAGGGTAGCTGCACAGTGACAGTATCCTCGTAAGTATAATTAATTTATTTGAAGCTTAAATTTTTTTCTCCAGGAACTAACTTGTGTGCTTTGCATGCTTCAAGAGCCATGATTGCTTTCCTCAGGTTCTGCTTTGATTTTGTAGCAATCTTAGCAGCAAAGCTCATGGGTAGGTCAAAGTTCTCCTTTCTTGCTATCTGAATAAGAACCTCCATTATCTGGGAAATTGGAGGTTTGAATGAGGATTAATAGAAAGTCAGAAGCGTGGAATATGGAAGCATACTAGTGTACAGCTCCTATGATTAAACAGTTAAAATCCAAAATCAACCTGAAACTTACTTCATGAGTAACAGGAGCATCAACCTTGATAACTTTGCAGCGGTTTTTCACAGATTCAAGGATTCCCAAATCGTCTTCACAGCAGAGTATGAGTTTACAAGCATCTGTGTAACAGTCCAAAATCCATTTTATCAAGTGCTGAAGGTTCTCCACTGCTTTGTCAGCCTCATAGAGGACTATCACTGAAAGCAAGAAAGAGGAACCATTTTAGCTTCGATAGAGCTGGTTAAACCATCAAGAGAAATTGTGTACACGTTTAAAAGATGAACCTTTATAATCTGGCTTGAAATTAACATTGCTGACTTCAGGGGTAATTGCATATTTACTGCTTATGTCCTTGACTAATCCCATTAATGCATATCTAGCATTTGCTTCCAAGTTTACATTGAGCTCCACATGGTGAGTGCTGGACGTTAATGGAACCACTACTTGCATAGGCCTTCTTTCCTGTCAGTATATAACGCGAGCTCCAGCACTGAATTTGGGAGGTAACCACTAAAACTTCTAATTCATTATCGAATTCAACAAATTGTGGCTACTTGGAACTTTAAAACAGCCTTCCTTTCTAGGCATGATCAATGCATTCTTTTACCCATAAATAGCTTTTTATATACCGCCCTTTATCTTGCAAAGAAATGTTATCCAAGTACACTTATGATCCATAACATAATAGGAGATTTTTGAAATCCCTTGAAATATGAAAATGTTTAATTAAATGCCATTCCATTGATGCAGATATGTCATGACATTAGTTTATGAAATTCTAAGTTCCAATGAGTTTCTGGCTTTTGAAAACATGATCTATGCAGACATGTTATGACATTGGTTGAGTTCAGCACACCTTTTTTCAACCATTAATAAATAGTCCTTGCAACTTTTTTGATTTTTTGGGTAACCTTAATAAGTCAAAACAAGGGATTTGAAAGATCAATTTTTGTGAAATAGTTAAAAAGAATAACAACTCACAGATTGAATGTCCTTACTGATATTTCCCAAATTTGTCATTAAAGGACTCAATATTTGAATGTCTATTATAGTACAGCATACCTGAATCGGGAAACATCTTAAATCATGGGATAGCTGCATATGAGTTCGATAAAGTAAGCTTAGGCATCTAGAAATAAGTCCAAGAAAAAGTAACTTAAAATGTTATTGCATTTGATGACCAGGAACTCACATTCCAACATGCATCACCATATATTTCACGTAGAAGAGCCATTGATAGTGCTCTCTTCCCAGAACCAGACGGTCCCTTGAACAAAATATTGGGACAGGGGCCATGAGATACCTAAGAATTCAACACAGTGAGTTATTTATGGAAATGGACTGCTAGTAAAACATATCAACAAAGGTGCGGAACATTAAATTGTTAACAGAAATAACTTGCATANCGAAGCTGGATCTAACTTGCAGGATAACACAAATAATCCACAAAACATAGTGATGGGACAAATATTACATGAGGAAAGAATTTGCCATCCTGAAATAACTTACAATTTGCTGCAGAAGTTGAGCTTCTTGTTTGTGGCAAGTGAATCCATTCAATGAACCGGGCTGATGTTTATCTGCCCAAAATTGTCTGAGGTTTTCAACCACACATGCCTTCTCAATAAATGAAGCTTCATCGTCTGCTTGGTGTTCAGGTGATTTCGATTTTCTGCAACTCCCCTTCCTAATACAAGCAAACCATGCATCTGTTTGGCTCTTCCTCCTGTTGTCTGTGAATTTTTGCATGCTCCCGCTCGTTCTCCCACTAGCATCACTCATTTTACTACTCGTGTTACTTAGTTTACCACTATTCTTCCCGCTCATAGCAGAGCTAGAGGTCATAGTTGTTTGTGACAAACTATTTCTGGATGAAGTATTCCGGGCATTGTGATCAAAATTATCAGTTGCTCTCAGTCGCAGACGAGCGGTAGCGTTTCTTGGGGAAAGTATATTAGGCTTTGGGCTCATCAAATGCCTTTCAAAACCATTATTTTTGGGTAAGGGATTCTTCTGCAATGCCAGCGCCTTGTGGTCACGAGAAAAGAAGATATCACCTGGTGAAAGGGATCCCGTGCTGTCAATTATCGGAGCATTACCTTTGTGATCGCTAGAAAGCTTTACCTTGGCAATCATTTCATTGAGTTCACCTATTGAAGTTGCTTTTGACAATGGTGAGGGGTTCCTCTCTTCCCTTTGCAACATATGACCATAGTCGTTTTTTGGGTCCTCCTCTCTCCCTCTGAGTCTTGGAGCAGTCGTTGCTCTACGTCTGTGGTTTGTTTTCCCACTCACTCTATTGACTTCATGAAGTTGTGGAGGAGCTCCAGTTCCCTATCTAGTGGGTGTTCTGCGATTATGCTTTCTACTTGAGCCTNTGAAGCTGGATCTAACTTGCAGGATAACACAAATAATCCACAAAACATAGTGATGGGACAAATATTACAGGAGGAAAGAATTTGCTATCCTGAAATAACTTACAATTTGCTGCAGAAGTTGAGCTTCTTGTTTGTGGCAAGTGAATCCATTCAATGAACCGGGCTGATGTTTATCTGCCCAAAATTGTCTGAGGTTCTCAACCACAAATGCCTTCTCAATAAATGAAGCTTCATCGACTGCTTGGTGTTCAGGTGATTTCGATTTTCTGCAACTCCCCTTCCTAATACAAGCAAACCATGCATCTGTTTGGCTCTTCCTCCTGTTGTCTGTGAATTTTTGCATGCTCCCGCTTGTTCTCCCACTAGCATCACTCATTTTACTACTCGTGTTACTTAGTTTACCACGATTCTTCCCGCTCATAGCAGAGCTAGAGGTCATAGTTGTTTGTGACAAACTATTTCTGGATGAAGTATTCCGGGCATTGTGATCAAAATTATCAGTTGCTCTCAGTCGCAGACGAGCGGTAGCGTTTCTTGGGGAAAGTATATTAGGCTTTGGGCTGATCAAATGCCTTTCAAAACCATTATTTTTGGGTAAGGGATTCTTCTGCAATGCCAGCGCCTTGTGGTCACGAGAAAAGAAGATATCACCTGGTGAAAGGGATCCCGTGCTGTCAATTATCAGAGCATTACCCTTGTGATCGCTAGAAAGCTTTGCCTTGGCAATCATTTCATTGAGTTCACCTATTGAAGTTGCTTTTGACAATGGTGAGGGGTTCCTCTCTTCTCTTTGCAGCATATGACCATAGTCGTTTTTTGGTTCCTCCTCTCTCCCTCTGAGTCTTGGAGCAGTCTTTGATCTACGCCTGTGGTTTGTTTTCTCACTCACTCTATTGACTTCATGAAGCTGTGGAGGAGCTCCAGTTCCCTCTCTAAGGGGTGTTCTGCGATTCTGCTTTCTACTTGAGCCTACAAAAATCATTCTTATCCAAATTGTGCTCCTCTACCCCAGGTTTATAGGGAGACTTATGTCTTTGATGCTCAGCTCTTGACAAGGGACTAATATTTCTCCGAAAATCAAAACCTGGTTGGGGTGAAAGAGCTTTACCATCATCTCTCGTTGGCTTGTATGGTGACTTACTACTGCTGTGTCTCCTTCGAGCCGGGCTGGCCACAGAACCCTTGGCAGGAGATGAGATTTCATATTCGAACCTCGATGAATGCCTCCTGCTGAGTATCATTGGGCTGGTATTTCTCGGCATCACATTTTTAAGCCCTTCAGAGCCCAAAGCTCCGTTCTTATCATTGCTCTCATACCATGGACTTTCATGCCAGTCATTCTCCGTATCAGACAGTTCATAACCACTCCGGCTCTGCTTCAGCAAGGCTGAGGAACTAGGTTGAGAGGCCCTGGAATACTGCAGCGATTTCTCCATTCCTGAATATTGAAACTTGCCAAATTTCAGTCAGCTAGCTCCGGTTTGCAAATAGAAACTCACTTCAATAACGTATAACTGATGTAAACCTGATTGCCTACAGCTTCATGGAGAAGTTTGAGCGAAGGAGGAATGCTCCAGGGTATTTGCGATTTAGCAAGTATTTGAGAGTTCGGTTGACTCTCACTCAAGGGCCGCTCTAGGATTTATAGAATGATTGTGAATGCATATTCTGCTTTCCACTACGCCACACTTCATCAATAACCAACTGGTTTTAAGATTGAAATCAAACACTCTATAAGCTTTGCAGACACTGTATGATTCTTAAGGACATGCAAGTCTATGGGATGGTGAAGCAACTAATAGTAAAAAAAGAGAAGATCAAGGAATAGCCGAAAATGGGTATCAAAGAAACTGGAATTAAGAGCATCCATTTAGAGTGAGATGCTTAAATTTATGAATATGCTTATAAAGATGACAGACACATCGGTGATGACGATGAAAATGTTTGCTGTTGAGCAATAAGGTTCATCTCCATTGAATTTACAACTACAAAAACGTTGTCATTCCTGTAATTACCAAGCTCGCCATCGAGGATGCTTTGTCCTTGTACTTTGTCTCTGTGCTACCTGACAAAGAAATTTCGAATCAAATGCAATATGTGCGGCTGGCTATGCCGATATAAACTCACTTCAGTGATCGACTTGTATTGGTAGGAAGTTCACAAAACGGCAGTTAACGACAACGATTTTTCTTGAAGTTATAAAGGCGACAATACGTATGCTCGACAGAGATTTTTTTTTTTTTTTTATCTGACAGATTTTAGTAAAGCATACGCAATGTTGTTGTATCCAAAAAGAGACTAACATGTTCTACCATTTACAATGGTGTACCCAAAAATAGTTTAACAAGTTCTCCCCGACCCATAACTAGCTTAACAACTAACAGGGCTAGTCCCAAACCGGTCCTACAGGCAGGCCAAGCATGGAGAAGTGGGTGCAACGCTTTGAGAAGGCAAGGCCTGCTGAACATCTCAGCTGTATTACACGCAATCCTCACGCCCTGATGTTTTTGGAGACAAAGGAGACATTCGCTCAAGAGAATGGGGGCAGGAAATCAATTTGGTTATTTCCCTAGCCCCCCTTCCTAACGAACTAAGAGCGGGAAAAATACTCCATAAAAGGTAGGGGAAGGGCTCAACCCTAACAACAAGTGAATTTCTTAAGCTCATTACGTTCCTTAGCTCAATTCTGACTTAAGTGACTTAAGCATCAGAGTGTCTCGACTGAAATACTGGCAAGATCATTTTCTTGCTTGATTTGTAGCTCGCGTTCGATCAACTGATTCTTGGTACAAGAACCTCAGAATAAGCATTTTTATTATTTTCATGGTTAGAAGCACAACATAGCTACCATATTGACATGGAAACAAACGGTTCAAAGGTTCCGGTCCAAGGGTTTATATGACATACAACAGGGGCAATGACATACAGACCATGGAGCTTCAGAATTCAGGATGTTGTATTTTGATTGTCGACAGTAAAACAGAACATATTGTCACAAAGGAATGTCCCAAGTTTTAGACAAATTGACGGAGGTATTCATCTACAGTGGTGTATTTCACGTTCGGATAAAGCTCAGAAGCCTCCACGCCAAAAGAAGCATCAATCTCAAAGTTTGTACCATCTCCCCTCACAAACCCAGAATGGCAGATGGATAGAAAGAGGTCTAAAGGGGGTGGGAGACTATGCAGAAAAGCAAAATATAAGTATGATCAGAACAGTCCAGCTTTCACTGAATTCTCAGGGAGCTACATGGGAAGTGGTCAATTCAACTAGTGAAATTGTTTTTGCTCACCCTGGATTTTCTTAAGAAGTTGATCCTCCAGAACATAAATCTTCTCGAGGGTCTTGTTGATCTTCTTCTCCCACAGGGAGACAATCTCATTGAAGGACAAAATGTTGCAAGGGGGTTTCAAATAGAGGATCTTGTTCAAGGTTCTCGGATCATCCACTGCTTTTATGGTATAAGTCACAATATCTTCCTCCTTGACAAAAATTACTGTTAACGTGGAAAATAACAATTAATCTTTTGTAACCCAAGTAGCTGGTACATATACTATTAGGTGTTAGAATTTTAAATAATTAAATTCACTATTTTTTTTTTGCTATATGCTAAGTTAGCTGCTTTTAGAATAAATAGTGAATCAATATGGTACAGTCTTCAGGCCAAGAGTTCGAACTCAAAACGCCACATACAAAGATATATGTAAAAATTAAGAAAGTCAATTAAGGAAAAAGACATAGTGATGGAATAAAAGTGTAGTTTTTAACATTACTCTTAACTAAAACAAAGATGAATGAATAAGACAAGGTTTGAACTTAGAACGCATACAATGTTAAATTACCACTTACTTCAAAAACTTAAGTTAATAATAAATATAAAAAAAAATTAAAGGCCTATGTTCACCATAGGAATAGGGCTATATTTTAATTACATTTGCTTGATTTTAATGCACAGTTAAAAGGCATATTTATATGTCTATATAAAACCTACCTTTTAAATAACTGATAATTTAATATGATATTAGAACTACATTTTTATAGCCCTTTTTTCCCTTATCGTAAGAGAGGTTAGAAAAATGTTCGCTATGGACGATGAGACGGTTTTCGGAGACAGGGACTGTCACCCCAAACTCCAAATAGGTATAATAACAACAGTGATGGTAATATTCCTAAAATTTGCATTGCAAAATTTATATAACACAAGCAGAGCAATTAATATCCACCAACTTTATCAACACATGACATTAAACTAGCTAGCAATAAACAGAAATCACTTGAAATTTTTCACGGTCCTCCCATCAGCAAAAGAAAACGAAAATTTTATTTGAAACACAAATTATTTAGATTAACATGTTCTGTCGCAAGCTACAAGGTAACAAGAACAAAAGACAAGGACCAAATGCGACATAGACTATGGAGACTTCACGAGGTTATATTTTTATTATACAGGGTAAGACAAAATATATTGCTACAAACGAGTGTCCCAAGTTTTAGATAAACTGGTCAAGGTGTTCATCCAAAGTGGTGTATTTCACCTCTGGATAAAGCTCAGAAGACTTCACACCAACAGAAGCGTCAATCTCAAAGTTTCCAGAATCACCCTTTACAAACACGGAGTGACTGATGTATATAAAGAAGTCTACAGGGACGGGAGATTCTGCAGAAAACAAAAAATAAGTATTAGCAAAACAGCCCAATTAACTTTCATTGAGACTATCTTATAGCGTTCTTCAACAGCTACATGGAACTGTTCAATTCAATAAGAGATTCTAAGAGGATTACTTTCTATGCAAATTTTTACATGCCAATGTTTTGTCCCCAAAAGAGAGAGAGAGGAAAAAAAATAAAACAAAAAACTATACTTGTGTGACAGTTCAAAAAGTTACTAGTATCGCAAAGTTAGTCCCATATTAAAAGGATGGATATATTAGGCTATGTGGAATATAGTTTGTATCCGACCCAGCTTGTATCTAACCGATAATAGAAGCGCTACGGTTTAAATAGGTATTTTTGACCCGTTTCAGTGTTTTGACCCAATTGAAGGTCATTTTTATAGCCGCTTCTGTTTTTAAGGTTTTTCATATTGTGATTGACGTCTTCTTATATTGCTTCTCGAAAAATAATAAAATCTTGTTACAACTCGGTGGACGTAGCCCTTAAAGGTGAACTATGTAAGTCTCTGTACGTATTTTGTGATTATTTATTTTTGTTTTCTTCCAGTTTTACTTCTCACTGATTCTGAAAAATTGGAAAATTTTCCTAGCAGGATAGTCCTTTTGTTTGTAGGAATAGTAAATATGTGACTAATGTTTTTTCTTTGAAATACCCATAACAAAGAAGATAATCCGACTACCTACTAAACAAAATGAGGTAAAAAGGGGAGTTTCCTAGTAAGTTGTACCCACAAGCACGGTATATATCAACTAATGAAATTGTTCATACTCACCCTGGATTTTCTTAAGAAGTTCATCCTCCAGAACATAAATCTTCTCGAGGGTCTTACTTATCTTCTTCTCCCACAGGGAGACAATCTCATTGAAGGACAAAATGTTGGCAGGAGGCCTCAGATAGAGAATCTTGTTCAAGGTTCTCGGATCATCAACTGCTTTTATGGTATAAGTGGCAATATCTTCTTCCTTGACAAAAGTTGCTGTCACAATGGGAAAAAAACAAACAACTAAGGAAACACCAAGGCAGAGGCATTTGGGATTTCCAAATACCAAATTAAGAAAGTCATTTGAGGTAAAAAGTGATTGAATTTTATACAAATACCTTTGGGATTTCCATCTCCAATTATCACTACTTTGTCTCTAGGAGGAGCTGTGGCACCTGCCTGTCCAAAGTTACGCAAAAAGAAGGCAGCAAAGCCATTGGACACGAGGTACGTATATGGAATTCCTTCAGCCTCAATTGCTCTCCGGATTTTAGCCTTGAGCTTCAAAGTGCTTGCAAGTGGCTCAATCGCATGGGCACGATCCACATCCATTGCAAACTCCGACGGGAGAAATCTCTGAAACTCACCCATATTTCATTGCATGATATCATCATCTTTCAGGAAAATGTTGAAAAATTTGTTTACCAGGGTGTCTTACCTTGATATTCCCAGCTTCTTTGATGGCAGCAACGATCTTCATCTGATCGTCTATCTGTTGATACCCAACTGCAGAGATCACTACATCCACTTTCTTGATTGCCTTCACCAAGCTCTCATGATGGTAGATGTCTCCCTGTGAATTTCAAGATTATAAAAACACATAAACCAAAGCTTGAAACGCACAAGCAAGATATATATTGAAGGCGTACATAGACAAGTGTCACTCCAGAGCTCTTGAAGCTCTCCATGAGTTGAGACTTTTCAGGATTAGAAGTCGTGCTTTCCCTGACTAACGCAAAAGTCGAGTGTCCAGTTTTCGCACTTTCCTCTACTATGAATTTTCCGATGTATCCGGTTCCTCCGATTATCAAAATCTTGCTTTTTTGAGCCATTTGGAGAGAAATTCGTCTGAAATGGATGGAGCAGTGGGTTTGAGCAAAGCAGAGAGTTTGTATAATTTCACGCCTTCAAACAAAGGAAAACAGAGTCTTTTTGTGTACTTTGTATCGGTGAAAACTGACGTGGCTGTAAAAATTATTATTAAATTTATGATAAATTATTATTGATTTTTAATTTAATAATAATTTTAAAAATCATATCAATTTTAGTTAATACAAAATAACATATACTATTACTTTTTTTTTAAATGCATAAACATAAACTTTAATGGTTAAAAACCTTATCAGTTAACACGCTAATTTCAAAAGTCTTAATATCATAAAAAATAATAAATTTAATTTTTTAATTAATATTTTAAACTAATAAAAAAATAGAATTGTTTAATTAGTACGTCAACCATTTGGCTTCCTTTCTTAACCAACAAAAAGATAAGAACGCCGAAGACGTAGTAACATGCACTTCTCCAGGTAAATGCTGGTTCCTAAATTTGTTTTTGTTTTTGTTTCTGATTTTTAAAAGGTTTGAAGTTCTGACAATCTGACCAATTAATGATGACTAGTACCTTTTCTGTTTTAAATTTAAGAGGCAGCTCATGTTGACAAGCGGTAAGTTTACTTGCAATGCAATCTTTATGTTAACAATTTGATTAATTAGAATAGAAAAAACCAAAACAATATGATTAATTATTGTACATTCATATTACATGTTGAATTTGCGAGTTCGATTGCCTCTATCACCTACCTTTATTTCAAGCCAAAAACATTTTAGGAGTAAGGCTATGTAGAAGCTATCT
>FXXK01001379.1:163775-272804 GCA_900184695.1 Betula pendula
GAGACTTGGCTTTCTATTCCTAAGCAGCAGGTTAGACAATTTCAACTCTCTGCGTCTCTTACCATGGATATCATTTGGCAAGCTAGAAACAAGATGGTCCATGATCAAGTCACGCCTATTCCAAAGAAGATAAAGACGCAGCTCTCTTCTCTAATTTCTCGTCACTGTTCAGCTTGGAGGGATTCTCTTCTCCCCTCCCTGTGGTCGCCGCCTTCTGCTGGTTCCTTTGTTGTTAATTTTGATGTGGCTGTGAGAGAGTCATTCTCAGTGGCAGCAGGGACTATTAGTGACTCTTCTGGAGAAATTGTTTTTGCTGCTACCTCTAAGTTGGTGGGTTCCGATGCCCTTATGGGAGAAGCAGCTGCTGCACTTCTTGCTTCTCAGTTGGCTTTAGCGTCTGGCATTGATAACTTCTCACTCGAAGGAGACTGTATTTTGGTTATTTTGGCTTTAAACTCTCCTTCTTTATTTTCCTCTTGGAATTTTTGTAATTTTATTTCTGATTGTTGTTTAGTTTTAAATTCCTTTCATAGCTGGAAAGCTGTGAAAGTTTCCCGTAGTGCCAATTTTAGGGCACATTGTTTAGCTAAATGGGCCGCTTCCAATCGTGTTTTTGGAAGCATTCCCAAAGGATCGCCTATCCTCTCGTCCATCCGGATTAAGAGTGGTAAGAATCCGCCTTTGTAACCCCTTTTTTCCTTATTGAATTAGAAAAAAAAAAAAAAAAACACCCTTACCCTTGATAAGTATATTTTCATTGCACTGGCTAAGTGCATACCCTCGTAATGTTTTTTGATGTTGTGGGACATTTTTTGGCTATCCTACTAATTGAGGAAAATATAACTATTTTAATTCTCACATGTTCTAATGAAATATGTCAATTTAATAGACTAAATTAAAGAAATTTTTTTCAACCTCATTAGCACTCGTCTAGCTATTAAAGAAGAAGGATTTATAAAAGTAGTTTGCATTGAAAAGTTTATTTACAAGAAAAAAATTATTGGCAAGGTGCAGAAGTGCAATGACCATAAAATGACGATACTAAAACTTTCCTTCTCTCTTAAAGGGGGGCATGATGACAAACAGGGAGTGTAGGGCACTCTACTAAAAATTTGCTAAAAGTTGGCTTGAGTTAAGTCAAGACAGAATACTCTGCTAAAATTTGGCTAGAGCCAAATCCAAACAAAATGCTCTGCTAGAAGTCTGCTCCGGCAGATCCATCTAATGCTTAAGCATTTCAGCGAATAATTTGAGCTCAATTCAGTTTTCATTATCAACGTGCTGATTTGTGAGTTGAAAAAATTGCTTTTCAATTACTGTTATCGCTTTTGCTACGTCACCCATCGACGACCTCTAATCAAGCCTTCAAATTAATGAATTCACAACCATATTATAAGTAAAACCTCGAGGGAAATTTGAAGTGTAAGCCTATAAGATTGTACAAGTTACAAGTTACAGCGACTAGAGGGAAGCCTCACTGGGTGTTAGACTTGACAACCAATCCAATAACGCCCTGTTGGCGAGCTCTGGAACTTCGTCATGTGGACAGTGTCCCGCTTGCAAGTTGACGAGAGACGTTTTTGGATAAAATTCCTTGATTCGGTTAGCCTTCGCAGGACCGACCCATGGGTCCAAGTCACCCCACAGCAACAACAATGGGCAAGAGAGTTCACTCAAGACACTGTCCAGAGTGTATTTGCTTTGATTAAACATGAACCTCGTCATTAACCTGTGAACAAAAAATGATACGACAGCATTAATGAATGTGTGACATAGCCACTTCAATCCTAGAAAACAAACAAGCTAACATTTAGCTTAGAAATACCAAGAAACAGAACAGCTGATCTTTTGGTCACATTCAGCGTTCATTATAATAGTAAATACAGAGCTTCAAAAAAAGAAAGAAACTACTTGCTAGAATTAATCTAAACATGGCAATTTCTCAACTATAGAAAGGCTAACTAATGCTAACTAATGCTAGCAGCCTAAAGATGGAGAACTCCTAAACTTAGAAAACTAAGGGAAATAAGGAAAGTCAATGCTAACAAATAAACAAAAATCATTTACTTTAATCAAAGAAGGAAATACATCATTCTGAAATTGGCACGGAACTTTTGATGATAAGTCAGACGGGCTGTTATTTGAACTCATTGTGATCACCACTCCACTCCTGTTTGACCGTGGGTGCGACCAAACGATTCGGCAAGATTCCTGAATGGACCGTTTGCACTTCGTTCGAACGTGGGTGTGACGGTCGAATTGGTCAGGATTCCCAAATGTGCTATTCGCATCCCGTTCAAATAGAGGGTGCGATCGGGCCATTCTGACTTGTTCTAGGGGAGGGGCGGTCGCTGTCCTAATCAATGTGTGGAGGGTGGCGCGGGGGCATAGGGGGAGAAGAAGAAGAAATAAGAAAACTATGTTTAAACCATGTTACAATCCAATGAGTCTTCTTTTATCTGCATTGCTTTATAAACAAACCTTTGAGTATCTATTACTGCCTTCTAGACATATTCAGAAGCCAAACTAAAAGCTCTTGTATGTAAAGGGGTGAAGGCAATATCTAAACAAGTACCTGTAATAAACTTCTCCAGCATTGGGGTCAGCTGCTGGCCTTGTATTTGATTCCACAGGTAGTCATCTACATTGGAGGCATTTTATATACACCTGCGTCATCAAAATAATCTATTCAATATACGGAAATGCACTAATCATATTTGCATTCAAAACCCTTCAATCGTTTATGTAGCCAAATTGACCTAATACAAGTTAAATATGAACTTAGCATACATCAACATAATGCTCACAAAATACACCATTGAGGATAATCATGACCCAGCAATTTACTAACTAAATCCACGTGAAAGCTTAAAAAAGTATTCACAAATGAGACTTGTCATCTAAGCGATTCATGATGCTTAAAGAATTAAGCATCTTTACCCATTCACAATAACAGACGTTTAAGAAGTCACGTTCCATACAGCAAAATAAAATAAGAATTTAATCCTGGACATTATAATAGACATTCTGCTCATGGTGACAGAAATGATTACTTAGGCTTCTCAAATACCCATTAAGCTTCTTTTTCTTTTTTGGGTTTATACCCATGAAGCTTTGAAATGAAAGCCCTAGTTAAATTTGGTAGAAAGTGACATACACTCTTTAGGACAGATTCGATGCGAGCTGGTTGCTTGCCTGCCAGAATAAAAATCCAAGAACTACACGCTGGAAAATTTCCTTCAGTGGCTTTATGATCAACTTCTGCAAGAGTGTTTCTTCAGTCTCATCAGTTTTGGCTATTTGCATTTCCAAACTGTCCTGCAGAATTTAGTAGTGCCCACTCCAACAACTTGTGCAGGCAACCCCGCTGCTGCAATCAAAGCAGTAAAGCCTCCAAGGCTGAAAAAATTACCATGATTGATTCACAAATTTATCATTTTCTATGGACAAAAAGGAAAATAGACAAAGCCACACTCAAGATAGTTACAGATAATTACAACATAGAGATTTTTTTTTGTTTCACCACGATTTCTCTAGGAGGTGGGGACTCATGTCCATTTGATGTACAACACATAATTGATTCCGCTTAAGAAAAGAAGAAACAAACAAATGCTATGCAAAAAAGAGTGGGGCAGTCCTGGTAGTTATTGCTTTGGCCATCAGTTTTCCAAAAACAGAGGAAAAAATCAATGAACCAGTCAAAAAGCTTCATATTTGTGATACAACTACAGAGATCAGAGTTTATGATTAACCAGAGAATATCAGTTGACTTTATTCCCAGTAGCAAATAAGCTGAACTCGTTTTCATGGACTGAAAATCAAAGCAAGAACACTGCACTAAACACAAAAATTCCAGTAGAATTGAATATGCAAATTCATTCAACTAAAGAAAAAAAAATTATAAGGGAAACTCAGAATGCGGAGTAGCCTCAAGAATACTCTATACAAAAAGGAAGTCCTATTTGATGATCCCTACAATATGACAAAACAATTGGAACAGAGACATTTCAAGTAGCAAAACATTGTGATCCCCAAAACTCATGGGACCAAGGTATCACAAAATTTCATCACGTATAAATGAAATGAAGAGGCAACAACTAGACACATATTCTTGGTCACTACCTGTTTCCAACTAAAACTGCTGGCTCCTTCACTATCTCCTTCAAGAAATCCACTACTTGATCCCTCCATACCATGGCATCATACTCGATAAGTGCTTTGTCACTCCACCCAAACCCCAACAAGTCTATGGCATAAACCTTGTATCTTTTGGCCAACTCAGGTATATTGTACCTGCACACATGGTTCATCATACATCAGGCCTATAAGCTTGGTATTATAATCGACGAAGGTCCACGCAAACTCATCCATCATCAAGTGACATAAGAGAGCACCCATGACTCCAAATTCCCAATCAATCATATAAAAATAGTACTTTACAATGAAATGTGCAATTTGCTTGCATCTTGATCTCATATTACAGTACCATTATCCCCTAACTTCCGCTTAATTAATACAAACACAGATATGTTGGTGGTGAATAAGGTGAACCAATGACATGACAAAACGGTGCAGAGTGTCATTAGAACTAACATAAGATTTGATGGAATATGAAAATGTGGGAGTCCAAAGAAGAAACCTCCAGTGAAATGCGGAAGCACCAAAACCATGAATAAGAACAACCGGAAACCCTTCTCCTTGCACCACATAATGTATTCGGTGACCCCTCCAGGTCCAAAAATTGTACCCCTCTGGCTTGAACGGCAATCTCTCAACCCCTATGCAAGAATTGAACTTAACCCAAGTCCCATTTTGTGTAAGCACACGTAAAATCCGCATTAACAAAACAAGAGAAAAAGAAAACTGACCTTGAACAGGTTCGGCTACCAAGGACGAGCCCATAACCGTAACTCCGGAAGCCACAATTCCTCTCAAAGCGAAGCCCCTCCTGTTGATCTCACACTTGCTTCCTTCAAATACAGAGAGGTACCCAAATAAGTTCTTAGTTATTCATTTCAAAATCAAAAGGGACACAGGGAAGTTCTGGCTTACGGTGTGGATAAAATCTGTTGGGGAAGGGTTTGAAGAGCTGTGTTCTAAGTGAAGGGGATAGAGCACATGAAGAAGAAGAAGAAGACATTGAAGCTTTTAAGAGTAATAATTAACAAAAAGAAAATCCTGGAACTATTAACAGAGAGATTTTTGTAAGAGCTGGCAGCAGATTCGTGGAGTTGTAAGAGCCCGCGGTTTCTGTGGTTGGTGAACGTTTGGGTGTTGTGGCCGACTCCACTCCAAGTCAGTACGACTGTACGAGATTGCTTTTGCCTCTGCCTACAACTCGAAGAGTAAGGATAAAAATACACAATAACAAAAAGTAACGTAAGATACTATAATATATTTTAGGGTTGAAAAGGCGATTACAATTAGCGGTTGTTGGCTATAATTACAATCACAATTGCCTTAGGTGATTTTTTTAAATTGCTAATCACCTCCGCACCGCCTTAGGCGGTTAGCAGTTATAAAATAACCACCGGTTAGCAGTTATTTAAACCTATAACCGTCCCGCTATAACCGCTTTATTTTTTTTATTATTTTTTTGCTCAAAAAAAAAACCAAAAAATATCTGCAACGAATTCAAGAGACTAATCTATGCAAACCCATCAAAAAAATCCATAAGCAACTAAAATCCATCAAACCCAAGAGTAGATTTGTAAATGATATCAAACAAAATAACAAGATCATTGTCACTATAGAGGAAACAATGAAGGGTGAGGGTCTGTAAGGTTTGTTAACCAGATCAAGATCCTCCGCAACGCCAGATCTAGTTTCAGTTCAACTCACACCATACGCTGCCAAATTTGCATTGAGATCGAGATCCTCCGCAACATTGACAACCGCAATGTGGTGAAGTGCCACGACATCGTTGACATGATCGACCAACGACCACAATGGCAAAATCCAAGCGCTCATGGAATTCATGGACGACGAGAGAGGGACGAGAGACTTCAAAATCACTGAGGCCAAGAAGTTTGGGTAGGATGTGCGGTACTGAGAGTGAGTGAGAGAAGAGAAATGAGAGAGATTTACTTACTTAGGGTTGAGTTAAAGTGTCTTAGCCCTAAGTCAAATGACGTCGTTTTGGTGTTAAACACCAAAACGGCGTTGTTTGTGTGTATATATATTTTTTGAATATATTTGAATATATATATATATATATATATAGTATAAACCGCTAAACCGTCCTATCTAAGGTGGTTAGCGATTTTTTTCCAACCGCCTTGAAGGCGGTTATGCGGTTTTGTAGTTAGCGGTTAGCGGTGGCAGGGCGATTATAACCGCCCCTCCTTTTCAGCCCTAATATATTTTTACTTACATTTTAAAAAAAGGAAAATGTAAAATTAATCCTTGTGGTTGGTTTAAATTACAATAACTCCTTGTGGTATAAGAAAAAACTCAGGAGGTCCCTGTGATTGCCTAAATTAACAAATCACTCCCTAAAGCAAATTTTCATCAATTATTTTAATAGAAACAGTTAGTTATTTTGGCCAACCAACAGTTATTTGATTGTATACGCAAATTTCTGACGTGGTAAACTAACGGATTCTGTTAAAATGATTGACGAAAATTTGTTTTAGGGAGTGATTTGTTATTTTGGTCAACCACAGGGACCTCCAAGTTTTTTCTTATACCACAGAGAGTAATCTGTAATTTAGGCCAACCACAGGGACCAATTTTACATTTTTCACACAATTATTTAACAAAAATTAATTCAAGAGTTTTAGTTGAGAACACCGCATCAACTTTATTGGAATAATATTGAATAGAATTATAGTATTTAAAATTTTTTCAACTTAAAAGGAGTCAGTATTAAATGAGTGTTAAGAATAACATTATTATTTATCAAATCACTTTAAAAAAATTTAATTATTATAATTGTCATGTTAATTTTTACACATGATAATTACCATATGAACTCACACTTAGTGTTCAATTTTAGTAACCGACATGTTTAAGACCTGTTTGGGATTGCGATTTCAAAAAGTGCGATTTTAAAACGTAATTTTTAAAAACGCAATTAAGCGTTTGGTAAAACCGCATTTTGTCCTTTAAAATCGCAGTTTAGTATTTAAAATTCTGTATTTTCAAAAAAGCACCCCCTTAACTGCGATTTGAAAACGCAGATTTTCTGCGTTTTCAAATCGCAATTTTTTAAAATCGCAGTTTCCAAACAATTCAGTTTTTACGATTTGGTTTAAAATTACATTTATTATCTACAAAATCGCAATCTCAAATGCATTCTTAGTATCAATGGATCACATTGAATTGTCATATGATATCAATTTATAGCAAGAAATGGAGAATCGAAAAAAAAAAAAACACCTTGAACGGTCTGTCGTTGATGGCATGGTGAAAAGGGTCCGATCAGAACAGTATGTCCCTCTTTCCTTTGTTTCTCTTGCCCCTGTTATGGGCCTAATCATAATTAATGTATTTAATTAGTAGTTCTAAAATTAGTATGTTTAATAGTTGTAAATTACGTAATTGGGCTTTAATGTTTATTGATGGGCATTCATTGAATTACCTTGCCAAGAAGGTAAAGCTTGTCCTACGGTTAGCATATCAAGCCTTTTTGGATCTAGTTGTTGTAGGCTTGTAGCTGGATGCTTCTTTGGTACAGCCCTATGAATGCCCATTGGTTGCTTCTTTCTTTTGCAGTTGCACTTGTTTTCCTTGTTATTCAAGCGCTTCTACAATTTCTTTGGAGAAATATTATGCCTATAAAATTTTTTATAAAAAAATTTTTTATAAAGTAATGTGAAATAATATAATTGATTTTTTTAAAATTTAAATTCATCTTATTTTTAATTATATTATGTCACATCACTTTATAAACATTATTTTTTTTAAAAAAATAATTGTAAATCTAGCCTTCTTCATTTTTTCCTCTTATTGCAATTGTGCCACACCAAATGCTGCTTGCGGTGATGTTGGTTTTAACATGGTGATTGATACTTTTCCAATGTAGATGTTTGTTTAAGATCGATGGGAGCTCGTAAAGGGTTATCAAAGTCACTGTCTTTAATTAGCGTAACCATTTCTTTGGCTAATTGAGAAAATTATGTACCTTTCGCCATGTTGTAAGAATGTGGTCTATATATTTAAGAATGATAATTTGTAAATAAAAAATACTTAAACATTTTAAGGGACCAATCTTTCCTTTACCATACGGCTATAAGCTAACGACTTTAAATGTAAAATTACTTCAATGCCTTTCATTAGAATATTAATAAATTTTAAATACAATAACGAATGTTGAAAATTACTATTTACTACCAACAAAATGACTTGTACTAGGCGTACGTATGTGTGACGGACGCCTAGCGTCCGTTTTAGGTAAATAAATAAATAAAAAATCATATTTTTTTTATTTAAAAACAGCTTTAAACTTATCAAATCTTCATTTTATTTTTATCTAAGATTATGAAATGGGGATGAATTAAGCCTGAACCTGTTTTTTGTTAAAAAAAACAAAAAGAAATAAGATTGAACTCCTTTTTTGTTAAAAAAATTATTTTTTCTTATTTTTATCGGAATAAAAATAAGAAAAAATAAATTTTTTAACAAAAATAAGTTCAGGCTATTTCATTCCGATTTTATAATTTAGAGAAAAATAAAAATGAAAATTTGATAAATTTAAAGTTGTTTTTTCGTAAAAAAATCATATTATATGTTTTTTTATTTTTTATTTTTTTTTCATCACCTTAAACGGACCGCTCTTTCCTACAAAATAGGATCACCTTTACGGTTGATGCCCACTAACGCTTTGACTTCGCCTCAGACAACTATCCAATAAATGCCCATCCATAGACATTAAACCCCAATTACTTGACTCAGAACACATTAATTCTACAACCGCTAATTAAATACATTAACCGGCCAATGACAGCCCCCCTCTTCTTCGTTCTCACCCGTTCCTTCAAAATTCAAGCCCCTTTGCTTCCCCAAACCGATCAGATTAGCGCATTTTTTGTCTCTCTCTGAACCCACGACGTTCTCGGACTGGGACACCGTCCGTACATTTCGTGTACGGTTCCTCGTCTAACCTCAAAGGACTGAATTAGGTGAGGGGTGTTTGGTTTCCGTTATATGAAGGTGACTTGTATTCATAGATAACACCAACAAGTGATAACCCCACACGCGTATTGCAAATGTTAAGCGTTGCGTGTTCGTCCATGGAAGCTCCGGCGAGGTTCCGGTTCCTCTGCGGCCACTCCATTCGCACCCGCCAAATCTTCACCAAAACGGCACCGTTGCCTTCGCTCATAGTCGCTAACCGAATCGACGCCGTACCAAGACCCCAGTTCTCTCTCTCACACGCTCACGCCCGCTCTTCACTTTCAGCGGTCCCTTCGAATCCCGATCCCTTCTCGTCCCTATCTTTTTCCCGGCCCTGTGGCCCACCGATTCCGACCAATCATTTTAGCCAATTACTGTCCAGCTCGAAGGACGGCGTTTCCGTGTGGAGCCGGGCTTCGGAGAGTTCTACTGCGAGCAATGCGGAGGTTCTGGGCGGCAAAGAGCGGGTCGTGGCGGTTGTATTGTTGGGGTGGCTCGGGGCCAAGACGAAGCACCTGAAGAGGTACGTGGAGAGGTACAACGCGATGGGGCTCCATGTGGTGACTTTCGTGGTCGAAGTGAGAGAGCTGTTGTGGTTCGATTTGGGCCAAAGACTCGAGCAGCGGATCTCGGCGTTGGCCGACGAGCTCGTCTCGTGGGTGTCGGAGGGGGAAGAGGACGGCAGAGAGCGGTGCTTGGTTTTTCACACTTTTAGCAACACGGGTTGGTTTGTGTAGGTTGATTAGTTAAAACTCCTTCATGATGATATCGTACTTTTTTTTCTTGTTTTTTTGTTTGGTTACAGCTTTTTTTAGCGAATTTAATTGCTGTTTGATTTTTTGCAGCTATGGTTCCCTTCTTGATGCTTTCCAGGGTAGAAAGGACCTTATGGAGAAGATCAAAGGATGCATCGTTGATTCGGGAGGAGGGGACCCGTTTAATCCTCAGGTTTTCTTTTGTTTGTTTCTTTTTTTGAAGTCTTCCATTGAAGTGAAAACATGTTTAGGAGATTTTAGTCTGATTTCGTTAATGCAAATTTTGCGATGGGTGATTTGGGAGGTTTGGATTGATTGACTGAGGATCTTTAGGCTTGTTTGATGAAAGATGTGTCAATTTGTCTAATGTTGAACGTATAACTGACATTAGTGGACTGCAACTACAGGTGAGTATAGTGTTACTTTCGAAACCATAGATTGGCAAACGGAACTCACCCTATCCCTCAAGGGGGTAAAGTGTAATCCTAAAATGAATTAATGCTCATTGGACAGGGTGGTTCATCATACCAATTTTTGAGTAAATATAGAAAAATGAAAAGGCGTACAAGGCTATCAGTATTATTTTTAGCTACTTTAAAAGTCTTTTCATTTTTACATATCCTTCTTCGGTCCCCCCCACCGCACGTCCAATCTCTCTGCTCGCTCAAGCAAAACCTCCACTTCGTTCGAACGAGCCTGACAGATTCAATCTTGGCTGCCCGTATGTTAAGAACCATATTTGAGTTAATTTGATTTGGCACATGGGCTCCATCATCTGTCTTGTAAGGCTGTTGCAGTTAGCTCAGTGATTCTTTCCTACTCTCTCTCTCTCTCTCTCCCTCCCTCCGAATATGTTAATTTTAAGTGTATTTGACTGAGTTTGCTTTGGCGCATGGGATCCTTCACCTGTCTTGTAAGGCTCTTGCAGTTACTTGAGTGATAGTTTACCCACACTACTGATGCTCATCGATGATTTTTCTCTTCCTAGACCATCATTCTCATTTATGAAGCTTTCTTTTTTCCCCCAGTGATGCTCACGTTAATCTAGTTAGAAAGTGGCAATCTGTGACAAATAAAAAGCAAGTGCTACAGTTCTGTTTGTTGGCACCTGGCAGCCAAGTTTTTTAAACAGCAATGAAGTGACTTAAGTACATTCAACCATCCAAATCAACCCAGGCAGTCCAACTGAATTATTATTTGACCTGGTCTGGTTTGAGAGCAGCTTTGGATGAGCCCAGTTTTTGTTAAAGAGATGATAAAATTTGTTTCTACATTGCAGGTGTCGTGTATGATTTTATTAGAGTTGCCATTGTGAATAATGATTTGATTAAGTTTTCTGCAACCCTAAAATTCCTAACAACCATTTTTTTATTTTGAAAACTCTAAAAACTTATCATCAATATCACCTTTAATGTGATCACTGTTATGACTTTTCATACAAGAAACCAACAGTGGTATATGTCTCCTATGATGTCCAAATATGTGTTAGGATCTACTCTCTTCTTAAAAACCCATAAAAGATGTTTGCACTCAGGTACTAGACTGGTTGTGTTGTTTAACATCTTTGACCACATTTGCCTACTTTAATTGAAGATAGGATTTATGGACTGTGTTTTTTTTTACTTATAAAAAAAAAAAGAGATTTATGGACTGTGTTAGGTTATTCACTTATTCTGATCATGGATTCCCAGCTTTTAAATCCCTGCGTTTTGATAAGTATTTTGGTTGGGGATGTTGGTAGCATTCCATTTTGATTAACTGTAAGGAGGGATGTTGGTAGCATTCCATTTTGATTAACTGTAAGGATATTAGACAATAACTTGTCTTATCAAGCGTTGGTAGCATCCATTTTGATTAACTGTAAGGATATTAGACGATAACTTGTCTTGACCGTGACAGGTGTGGGCAGCTGGATTTTCTGCTGCTCTACTGAAGAAACGCAGCTCTGCGGCATACCCTGTAGTTGAGGCTGGACAATTGAATGAATCCAAAAGTGAAGTGAGAATGTCAAAGATGCAAGGAGATGAACCTCCAATAATTGAAACTGTGCTTCTATCAGCTTTGGAGAAGCTTTTCTCTTTTTTATTGAGGTTGCCAGACGTGGAACTGTAAGTATTTTGTTTATGTTTCAGCTTTGCTACCATACTCTTACTAGTTGATCTGCGAGTATTCTGCATATGGCTTAACCGTGCTATCATATTAATTATTAATTGACACATATCTACTTGTTCCTTGATGATAAGTAACTAGCTGCTCTAGAAAGAAAATGGTTGGAATTTGATAGCACTTAATTTTTGTCTGGCAGGAAGTTAACAAAGATCTATTCCAACCTCTCAAAAAGCCAGCCTTACTGCCCTCAGCTTTACCTCTATAGTACAGCTGACAAAGTCATTCCTTTTCGGTCTGTAGAGTTGTTTATTGATGAACAGAGGAGGATGGGGAGAAGGGTAAGGTCCTTCAACTTCGAAACTTCCCCTCATGTTGACCATTACAGGACTTTCCCCAAAATATATTTGTCGGAGCTGCATAATTTCCTGAACGAGTGTTTTGCTATGGTTAAGCATTTGTGAATCCTGCAAATGCAGGCTATCCGCATCCCATTCTCATTTGCCTCTTTTGACTGTTGTTTGTGGTATTTGAAAGGCATTGGAGCAATATCATAAGGGTCTCTATCTGTTTTATATCATCCATGCGACGATGGTTTATAATCTTTTGGGATTGTGAATGGAAATGCTGCAAGTGCATTTAATTACCTATCTGTTTAAATGGGATTGTGAATGGGCTCTATCTCTATCTTTTTCTTTGTTTTTTTTCCTATTTTAATTACCTACTTTTCAAAAACATCTCACATCCTAGAGTGTACAAACGGGGAGGTAATAACTGCCCCATAACCTCTAACCGCTTATAACCGCTTTTGTAAGCGGTTTTAGGGGTAGGAGTAGGCAGTTAATAATGTTAACCGCCTACCATCATATATATTAAATTTTTTATATATAAATAATAATATATATAACCAAAATGACAATGTATGCTTTGATTTCAATTTGAATGTTTTTAATTTGTAATTTTGTTAGATGTTAGTTAGTTATCAAGTTTTTTTTTTCATATATATATATATATATTTAGAGAGAGCAAATTGTCTTTTTTTTTTTTCTTTTTAAGTCTCACGGAATGGGCTTCTTCTTTTTTCCCCCAAAAAGAAGCCAAAAATACTAAAAACCAACCAAAACCATTTAAAATAAGCCATAAAAAAGGTCCAAGAAATGCTCAAAACATTAATATAGGCTCAAATAACCTATATATAAAAAACGGTTATAATCGTACAGTTGGTGCTTTAAATAACCACTTACTCCTTAAGACGGAGTGGTTGCAGTTGTAAAATATGATAACCGCCTTAAATGATTGTGTTTATAGGCAATAACTACTAACTGTAATTACTACTAACTCTTTAAATGTTTCTCTTTTCCATTTAAATATTTTTTATTTATTATTTTTTTACAAAACCACTTCAAATCCATTTGAGAGTTAAAAAAATGGGGGATAAAAAATCCTTTTTTTTTTTTTTAGTACTACATTACTCAACAAAAAGTCTAAATTAACTAAAAGGCTCTATAGCAAAAAGTCTTTTAAGAATTTTCAAATGCCAAATCTTTCTCATCACAATATATAGATTCTCCTTATTGATGATAAGTGAAGAGGGACCAAAGGTATAGGCCTTGTTTGCCAAAGGTTAGGATTTTACTGTTCATTCAAATAGTAATTGATGTGATATAAAGTAGAAGGAATGTTGTAAATTTTTTATATGGAAAAATGAATTTTTATTTTTATTTTTTTAGTGAGTATTTAATTTGAATAGTAATAAAAAGTATTTGATGTGATATAAAAAATGTAAAAAGTTATTAAAAAGTGTTTAATATGATATAAAAAGTGAAAATATTTTTTTTTTATTTAATCAAAACCAATGTTTTTTTTTATTTAATCAAAACCCATGAATAATAAATTCGCGACCTTTGCCAAACAAGACCATAGTATTTTACACTTGAAAAAAATTAACTGAGTTTAAACATGATTTTCAGAACTCATAGGTTTTAATCTCAAAATTAAGAAAATTAATTCCTAATTAAAAGAACTATAAGTTCGAGTGAGTTAACTCCAAAACAAATTTCCAAAAATCTATCTTTGTAAGCTAATTATTTATTAACCTTTTGCTCCCATTAGAAGCTAAATTTAAAAGAATGTGATAATGGTCATACACCCTATGTCTTAAAATGTTGATTTGGAACTACCAATTACCAAAGCCACAAAATTTGATGATCGGGAATCCGGGATCGGCAATTTGCAAATCTAATTAATTATACCTAATTCAGGCAATCCCACGTATAGGGTAGGTACGACCAAACTTCGGATGGTATGAGACATGTGTCCTACACCTATTCTCTTTATGGCAACAAACTCCGGTCAAAGCATTCTGGTCCAAACTTATTAAATATTATTATGATTAGTTGGGGTGATAAAATGGGAACGAAATGACTTACATTTCGCTCAACAATTTGAAAGAATATTTGATGTGGACTGTTTATTCACCAAATATAAAATAAAAATATGTTTTAATCTCTAATATTTTTAAATAGAATAATAAAAATTGATAGTTAAAATAGAAAGCTTGTTGAAACTATAAAAAAGTGAATAAGTAAAATAAACAAGTTAAAGAAAAAGTTTACATATTATTTTTAGAGCATCTCAATAGAGACTTTAAAAGTTTTATAGTAACTATATTAACTAATAAGAGTCTTTTTAGAGCTCCAATAGGCTTTTTAAAATGAAAGTTTTGCTAAAATTTACTACCGTGGACTTAAATGAAAGTTCACTGTAGAACCTTTTAGGATTTTTTTTTTCTCTCCTCTCTCGTAGAAAAAAAGAAAGAGAACAAAAAATTTAAAAAAATGATTGAAATAAATTATTTAAAGAAAATAAATAATAAAATAAATGGTCTTCTGGAGTCTATATTGAAAAGTTAGTGGCTAAACTTATAAAATACATATTTTAGCTAGCTAAAATAGATGACACTGCTGGAGATGCTCTAAACTACCACTCATTTGACAATATTTTTTCAAACTTTCAATTATGACAATGCCCAAACTACCAAAAGAAAATTAATGTCCCCCAATCAAAATTACTCTTAATAAAATAAAATAAAAATTCTAAAAACTAAAACTAAAAAAATAAGAGTTAAACACACTTTTTGTACCTGTGGTTTACGTATTATCAAACAGTTACCTCGTTTTTGAAATGTTATCACAGGTGGTACCTGTAGTTAACATAACTACCAAGTTAGTACTTCCGCCAATATTCCGTCCAAAAAATTAACGGAGCATCACGGCACCACCAATTAAAATCGACACATGTCTAGTTGACCAAATTTGAACGCTACAACAGCCAAAAAATAATAAAATAATAAACCTTAAAAAAAAAAAAACGACCCCCCCATTTTGGCCATTGGGGGTGCTTGAGCCACCCCCTTATAGCTGCTGGAGGTGGTTCAGCCACCTCCTTTTGTAATTTGGGGGTGACCGAGGCTCTTGGATGGTTTCGGCCACCCTTTTTGCAATTTGGGGGTAACCAAACTACCCCCAAGGATCGCAGACTGGCTGTCTGGGGTGGCCGAGCTACCCCTTTTGCAATTTGGGGTGGCCAAAACCACCTTAGGCCAACCGGGGGTGGCCAACCACTTTTGGTGGCTCTTGGGGGTGGTTTTAGCACCCTTTTTTTTGCAAGTTAGAAGTGGCTGAACCACCTCCATGGACAATGGGGGTAGCGGCCACCCCCAACGACTTTGGGGTGACCGACCAACCCATTGTTTAATTTTTTTTTTTTTTTCTGTTTTTTTGTTTTTACAAGTTTAGGATTTTTTAATTTTTTGTTTTAAGGTTTAATTTTTTTTTTGGCTAACATGGCATTCAAATTTGGTCAACTAGACACGTGTCACATTTTAATTGGTGGTGACGTGGCGTTCAGTTAATTTTTTGAATAGATACTTGACGGAAGTACTAACTTGGTAATTATATTAACTACAAGTACCACCAGTGATACATTTAAAAAACGAGGTAGCTGTTTGATAATTGCGTAAACCACATGTACAAAAAATGTGTTTAACCCAAATAATAAATAATAAAAACAAAATTTAATTTTTTTTTTAAAAGCTACCACCTAATTGAACTAATTTAAAATTATATTTTTTTTCTTTTTTTTTTTTTAAAAAAAAAGGTTAATTTTTTTTAAAATTAAATTAAATTAAATTTATTTTATTTTATATTAATATTTTTGTTTTATTAAAAAAAATTTAAAATTATTTTTATGTGATAATTTGAAGGAATACGTAGACTTTTTTCAATTTTTTTTGTAAATTAAATTAAAAACAAATTTGCCGAGCGTGACGTGAATAATCTCAACACTTAAACCAAAATTGGCCTGGTTAAGTGTCCAGGTTCATTGAACCCTCTCATTCTCCGCCGCACCGAAGACAATCCCAAATGGGCCTGGTCATTAAATAAATCCAACAGTATATATAGGATGTGGTTGGTGTCCATTTGCGAACTCCAAGACGCAAACGACAACACACCTAACCAAGTGCAAAACAGAGTTCCCGGAACGATGTCGTTACCGGGGGATTCGGTGGTGAAGTCACAGATTTCTCCGCCGAATTCATACGGCGCTGTGGTCCTCGGCGGCACCTTTGACCGTTTACACAACGGCCACCGCCGCTTTCTCAAGGTCCCACTCTGTCTGTGTTTATTGCTGATTAATTTGTTAAAATTGGTGTTATTGTTGTTATTATGATGGGATTTGATGAGGTTGACGAGGGGTGAGAATGGTGAATTAGGCAGCGGCGGAGCTGGGAAGGGATCGAATAGTGGTTGGAGTTTGCGACGGGCCGATGTTGACTAACAAACAGGTAATCTTTTTGTTTTTATAAACGATTTTGCTGGAACTGTGGCGGCAATATGATTGTACAAGGGCTTGTGTGGTGTTTGCTGGAATGCCCATTTGGTTAGGCTGACTTAGCAGCATATTTACTGGTTTTCTATAGCCGTTTGAAATCTGGGTTTATGTTGCATTTGGCAGTTGTAGCTTAAACTGCTATATTTTTTTTAGTAGTTAGTATAGAATTCATAAATGGTGGAGCCACCATTTGTGTGAGTGGGGCGAATATTGCTTCTGGAGCATTGAATAATTCTTTGAGGATCTAAAGGGCTCTCGTGGTTATGGATGTTTTGGTAGGTGTTTTGTTGTATGCCTAAAAATAAAATAGGGCTTCAGGTGGGATGGACCATGCAATTATCTAGTAGTAGCTATTGCATGGTGGGATTTTAGTTGGTTGTGAATATTTAAGGTCCAACTAGATTTGCTATGGCTTAACTTTTGTTTCCAGGAGCCTTTTTTATATTTATTTTTTTGGACGAATAGCCATTTGTGATATTTAATTTCTTTGATTTGATTTGTGGTATAAATTTTCTGTTAGTAATCCTCATTCAGTTTCAAGTTTTGACAAAGTTTATGTCTTATTGGGATTTAAAGCCTTACTTGGTAATTAGCTGCCTATAAAGGCATTAGCCCACAACTCACAGGACGAACAAAAGCTGTTGTCCTTTTCTATGGTCATTGTGAAAGAATAAGATATTAGGTGCATGTTACATTGTCTTCTTTTTTTCTTTTTTCCTTCTAGGATTCAAATTGTAAAAAGATAGGTGGTGTTAAGTTGCATGTGTCTTGTGGATTCATGCCCCACGAGATAACATGGTCAATTTTGTGGCGGAGTGCATTTAATTTCGTAAGAAGCACGCAGGCAGTATTTGCTTGTTTAAAATCAACTTTGTAATGATTTGTGTAAAGATTGTAAAGTCCTCCTGGCTTTGGAAGATTTTTTATTGATGGTACCAGAACACTCTGCATCAAGCCCAACTTCAAAGTTAGTATAAAGTCTCATTTATTGCCTTCTTCCTTGTCACATTCATGGACTTTGTTGACACCAACCTTATGCTCCTTTTTCTTTCTGAAATTTCCCCTCTACATAAAGATGGTATGATTTAATTACTTTTTCCATCTTTTGCAGTTCTCAGATTTAATACAGCCCATTGAGGAAAGGATCCATAATGTCGAAGATTACATCAAGGTATATGGTACAAGGTGTACATTCTGTATGGATATAGGCATGTTTCTGTGTTGTAGCTGAGATGGTGGGATTGAGTAGGTTTATGTTTCCCTTGTATGTTACCATCTTGCCATGTTTCAATCTTGGCATGATGTCTACCTGCTACATGTATGAAAGTGGGATGTCTATATTTGCAAAATAAAGGGTTTAAAGGGAAAGAAGGTACTTGTATTTTATACTGGTGGAAGGCAATTGAACTGAAAGTTGCCGTGCGAGTGGAGTAGGTAGCAAAACAGTGGGACGATCGATCCCGCCACCTCAATTTCAATGCATCATATAATTTTCCATGAGTTTTTAACAGTGTAATTGCGTGCAGGCTTTTCTCTTATAATGATAATTTTCTGTTTTCGTTTTCATGCATATATATGCACAGTCTATCAAGCCAGAGCTGGTGTTGCAAGTTGAGCCTATCACAGACCCCTATGGCCCTTCCATTGTAGATGAAAATTTGGAGGCAATTGTTGTCAGGTTTGTCATTGATGAATATGTTTTTGCATCTTACTAGTTCTAAAATAAGGTCGTAGAGTGATATTTGATTTCATTAAGCGTGGGAATGGAACAATAAAAAACTGGTCTTCTAATTTCTGACAAAGTGGTAGCAGATAATTCTTGATTAACTCGATTTGGTTTTCTGGCAGCAAGGAGACATTACCAGGTGGACTGTCAGTTAATAAGAAGAGAGCGGACAAAGGTTTTTCACAACTAAAGGTTTGAGTTTCCAGTTTCAGTGTTGATCCATGTAGAAATTTCTGAAAGTGTATCTTATTAATTACTTGGAAACTTTTGTCCAAAAAATAGGCCTTAATATCATAGATATTTTGCAGATTGAAGTTGTAGATCTGGTTTCTGAAGAATCTAGTGGAGAGAAACTAAGTTCGACAACATTAAGGAAGCTTGATGCTGAGAAAGCCCAGAAACAACAGGTGGAGCGAATAGAGACCTGAAGAATCTGCTTGAGACTGACTGGTTGAGTTCAATAATATAGAGGAAGCCTGGGGCTGAGCTAGACAGCAACAGCTAACAGGTGTTTCTGTGCCGGAGTTTTCACAAGATTATAGTACAAGTGACAATGCTGTTATATGATCTACGTATTTTGTTGATAGAAAAGTCGATGATCTACTACATTAAACAAGATCATCCAAAATGCATTCGAATTATAACACAGATAACTTCCAACTTGCTATTGATCAGCTTTGTGATTGTCCCCATTGCAAACCAAATTTTGGAGAAGCTTTTGCAGCCCTACTTGCCGCTCACATAGCAGTCTTTTTAACCTAAAAAACTTCATCTTGGAGGGTGATTTTTAACTGTAATATTAGCTCTCAACTGTTTTTTAACTGTGATATTGCCTCCCGATCTTTTTCAGGAAGCATTCTCATATTTTCTCCTATTATCTATCTAAATTCAAAAATAAATAAATAAAGATTATCTATCTAGCTTAACAATGGAAATGATCATCCTCCTCAGAGCTTTTCTTTCTTTGTTGTCTTACTTTTTTTTAAAAAAAAAAAAAAACTAATGAATATTCTCAGATTTTTTTTTTCTAGAAAAAAAAAAAGAATTGAAACGCTGTCGTAATAGCGTGCCCGACTAATTCGGGCGAATCACAACCCCCGCCTCTCTACACAATAACGGCTATTTCAAAATTCTCAACGGAAGTTTGAAATTCAAACACGTATAAAGAAACTGTAACGAAACCGAACGATCACAACCCGCAATTGAAGAGTTTCTTCTCCTATTGAAGAGAGAGAGAGAGAGAAGGAAGATCTTCAGAATTTGACAAACTTTTCACAGAGCAGGGATATCGATTTCTGCAAGGTCTTACGGAATCCCACTTTGAGTTTCTTTCTTTCTTCCTGGTTTTCATTGGCTTATGAAGTTTTCAAACTACAAGGACTATTTAATCTCATATGTTTAACGGTTAATGTTGGGGTTTTTCATTTTCAAGTCGCAAACTTAATCTTGAACTCGCAGATTTCCATGCACAGTTTCTTTAGGCTTTTGACATTCGTTTCTTCTTTTTTTGGTTTGGGCACTGTTGTTGATGGGTTTTTCCTTATCTAGTTTCCACTACTCTTCATCTTCATAGTTTTCTTTAGTAATCAGAACATTGAAATTACCAAAGATTTGAGGAAGCCGTTTTTGAATGGTTTCTCAAGGATTTAATATTTCTAGTGTTCTTGATGGCCTTTCTTGAGTGCATGTCTCAAAGTTCATGTTAGTTATCTGTTTGATTCAGAACTCTTGGAGCAGTAATTCAGAGGGAATCAGTGAATCTTGGAAGTCGATCCAAATTTTGAANCTGTAACGAAACCGAACGGTCACAACCCGCAATTGAAGAGTTTCTTCTCCTATTGAAGAGAGAGAGAGAGAGAAGGAAGATCTTCAGAATTTGACAAACTTTTCACAGAGCAGGGATATCGATTTCTCCAAGGTCTTACGGAATCCCACTTTGAGTTTCTTTCTTTCTTCCTGGTTTTCATAGGCTTATGAAGTTTTCAAACTACAAGGACTATTTAATCTCATATGTTTAACGGTTAATCTCATATGCACAGTTTCTTTAGGCTTTTGACATTCGTTTCTTCTTTTTTTTGGTTTGGGCACTGATGTTGATGGGTTTTTCCTTATCTAGTTTCCACTACTCTTCATCTTCATAGTTTTCTTTAGTAATCAGAACATTGAAATTACCAAAGATTTGAGGAAGCCGTTTTTGAATGGTTTCTCAAGGATTTAATATTTCTAGTGTTCTTGATGGCCTTTCTTGAGTGCATGTCTCAAAGGTCATGTTAGTTATCTGTATGATTTAGAACTCTTGGAGCAGTAATTCAGAGGGAATCAGTGAATCTTGGAAGTCGATCCAAATTTTGAATCTTTCAAGGGTGCACNTTCCTGAATTTCTCTTCTAAAATCCATTGGTTTTATTTTTATTTTTTATTTTTTTTATACTTCTTCGTTTGCCTCTAAATGGATTTTCTTGATATTTTGGCAGGTGGGTTTTGCAAATTTCTTGCAAAGATGAATGATCTTATGACAAAATCGTTCTTAAGTTATGTGGAACTGAAGAAGCAGGCCCGGAAGGACCTTGAAGCCAATCTTGATTTTGAAGAAGCAGGCGGCCAACTCAATCACTCTGACGAACCGAACCTCTCTCAGTTCTTTCAAGAAGTTGATGCAATCAAGGCCGAAATGGAAGAGATCACCAATCTCTTGTTTGATCTTCAACACCTGAATGAAGAGACAAAATCTACCCACAGCGCCAAAGTTCTTCGCGGGCTAAGAGACCGGATGGACTCAGACACGGTTGCAGTTCTCCGAAAAGCCAAGACTGTCAAGGCAAGGCTAGAAGCGCTTGATCGATCCAATGTGACCAATCGCAAAATCTCAGAAGCATACAAAGAGGGTACTCCTGTTGATAGGACAAGGATGTCTGTCACAAATGGTTTGAGAGTCAAACTCAGGGAAATGATGAACGATTTTCAGTCCTTGAGAGAAAAGATTCTGTCAGATCACAAGGAGGATCTGAAGAGGAGATACTATACTGCAACTGGGGAAGTACCAAGCGAGGAGGTGATTGAAAAGATGGTTTCAGGGGCTGTGAAAGTTCAGTTGTTTGAAGGGAAAACGGAGGTGGATTTGAGGAGTAAAGAGAGGCATGAGGCCATGGTGGATATTCGGAGGAGCTTGAACAAGCTTCATCAGGTCTTCCTTGACATGGCTGTTATGGTTGAGACACAAGGGGAAAAGGTTGATGATATTGAAGAGAATTTGGCCGGAGCGGGTAAGTTTATCGGTGGGGGAACTAACAGTCTTTACTACGCCAGTCAAATGAAAAAGAAGAACAAGAAATGGGCTTACTGGGTTGGCGCTGTAGTGCTGATTATACTGTTGGTGTGCATCATTTCTACGTTCGCTTCTTGATCGAACAGAACAATACGAGGCAGAAAAATCATCTGGAGACTGTCAAGTGCGGCCCAAGGGTGGGGTTTTGCTTTGTACATTCATCTCTAATTGAGCTTTTCTGAGCTCATGGAGGGTTTTTTCTTTTTTCTCTTTTTTGTGCTTTAGTGGCTTGGCTTGTTTGACATGGCTATCATTTTGCCTCTAGGCAGAAATGAATGATTCCTGTCTGGTAGACTGAGCTCATAGTTGATGGTAAATGTTCATGAAAATTAAATTTGCTCGAGTTGATTACTTGGACAATTTTTCTAAGAGAGGAGAGAGTTAGCAATTTTTAATATGATTCGTAAATTCGATACGAATCTAATGCGAAATTAGTAAGTTAAAGTTGACAGATCTGACCCATTTAATTAAATAGATTGGATGAAAGTTGACCGACTTATGTAATCTTATGGTTATGCCTTAACACGATCTAAACTTGACAAACGACTTTTAAGATTAACAATTTTTTATACAACCTGTGAACTCGACATAAACCCATTTAATACTATGAGAGTCTTATCCATTTAATTAAATAGGTCAACAAAGAATTAACTTATAAAATTTTATATTCATGCTTTAACACGCGATCATGAATCGACCTGGAGAAGTGTTCCTCTTCTCGTCTATTTTTATCTGATCTTCCTCCTACCATATTTGAGTGGGTTTGGCTGTTTTAGCAAACCCTTTTCTTTTTGATAAAGGGTCCAACAAAATTTCGACACGATTGCTTAAAAAGGATATTCCTGTCAATATCAAGAACCTTATCCTAAATCCTAATGAAGTCATAGGCTCACAGCCATAGAAGCAATTCCTCATTGTTTCATCGTCTTCTCATTATGAACCTCTAACACTTTTGTCACTTGTCAACCATTCAATGGCACCCGTTTTGCTGAATCTACCAACTCTCTCCTTGGAATCAAATGTAGCACAGACACTGTCTCTGCTTGAAAGATGTTCAACAATGGTGGAAATGAAGCAGATTCATGCTCACATTTATAAAACAGGTCTCATCGTAGACCCTGTCCCAATGAGCAGGCTCATAGCTTCAAGCACCTCACCAGATTTTGGCAACTTGACCTATGCTCGGAAGGTTTTTGACAGAATTAGCAGACCCAATACTTTCATGTGGAACGCCATGATCAGAGGATACTCAAACAGCAACGAGCCAGAAGCAGCCCTGCTTCTGTACCATCAAATGCTCTTTCACTCAGTTCCACATAATGCTTACACCTTCCCTTTCCTGCTCAAAGCATGTTCCAGTCTGTCGGCTTTGGAAGAAACCAAACAAATACATGCTCACATCATAAAAACAGGCTTTGGCTTGGACGTTTATGCCATGAATTCCTTGCTTCATGTTTATGCCATCTCTGGGAGCATCAAATCTGCACATCTCCTCTTCGACCGTCTTCCCCAGCGGGACATTGTTTCTTGGAACTCAATGATTGATGGGTATACAAAATGTGGCAGCATAGAGACGGCTTGTGAATTTTTCAAAGATATGCCAGTAAAGAACGTGATCTCATGGACAGCAATGATCTCTGGCTTTGTTGGGGCAGGACTGAATAAGGAAGCTCTGAACCTTTTTCATCAAATGCAGATTGCGGGTGTCAAGCCCGACAATGTGGCGCTCGCAAGCTCACTTTCAGCATGTGCAAATCTCGGAGCATTGGATCAAGGCAGATGGATCCACGCCTATATGGACGACAACGGAATCAAAGTTGATCCAATCCTGGGTTGTGTTCTTATAGACATGTATGCCAAGTGTGGTGACATGGAAGAAGCTCTAAAAGTCTTCATGAAACTTGAGAAGAAAGGTATCTATGCATGGACAGTGATAATTAATAGTTTTGCAATACACGGCCAGGGGCAAGAAGCTATTGATTGGTTTGTACAAATGCAGCAAGCAGGAATTAAGCCTAATTTGATCACCTTCACGGCACTTTTGACTGCATGTAGTCATGCAGGGTTGGTTGACGATGGTCGATCCATGTTTAAGAGCATGACAACAGTTTATAAGCTGAACCCAACAATAGAGCATTACGGGTGCATGGTAGACCTTCTAGGCAGAGCTGGATTGCTTATGGAAGCAAAAGAGTTGATTGAGAAAATGCCCTTCATGCCAAATGCTGCCATTTGGGGGGCACTGCTCAATGCTTGCTGGATTCATGGACATCTAGAGTTAGGGAAACGGATAGGGAAAATCCTGATTGAAATTGACCCTGCACACGGTGGCCGGTACATTCACTTGGCAAGAGTTCATGCTGCAGCTGGGGAATGGGACCAAGCATTTGAAGTGAGAAGCCAGATGAAACACCGAGGAGTTTCAAAACTTCCAGGGTGCAGTGCAATCAGCCTAAATGGTATTGTCCATGAATTTTCAGCTGGAGATGGGTCCCACCCACAGGTGGAAGAGATTTATCAGATGTGGAACCGGATTGCAGAGAAACTAAGAGAAGAAGGGTATAAACCTGCAACAGGGAACTTATTACTTGATCTAGAGGATGAGGAGAAAGAAAGAGCAATCCAGTATCATAGTGAGAAGCTGGCTGTTGCATTTGGGCTAATCAAAACTAAACCAAAGACAACCATTCGGATTTTTAAGAATCTTCGGGTGTGTGAGGACTGTCACACAGTAACAAAGCTCATCTCCAAGATTTATGTTCGGGATATTGTTGTGCGGGATAGGATTCGTTTCCACCATTTCAGGGGAGGGAAATGTTCTTGTGGAGATTACTGGTGAGAGAGAGAGACCTCAAATGCACCACACTAGTGGAATCTATAATGTATAGAATGGAAACACCAATCAAAGATGTGTCGATTTAAATAAGAACTTTGGAAAAGCCAAATTATTTGCTTGTATAGTTGGAAAAATTTGTAAAACTCAAATCAAAATACTGAAATTAAGACAGTAAGTGAATTGTCAATAAATTTAGCAACAGTGCTTAGCTACTCTTCAGTCAATGCTAAGATGCTGTGTCGCTGTCCAAGATTGTTTTGGCCCTAGCTGGACGTTTCCAATCTGAATTAGGAATGAAAAGATGCAGATATTTGATAAGCCTCTAGCATCAGGGATAACATATAAATATTGTCAATCAGCAGAACACTTTGTTGCTGAATGATAAAGAAAAAAGTAGATAAAACCATTTTAGATGCTATTTTCCAATAAGCACTCTGCTGACTGAACTGGCTGGTTTGATGCATCATCAAGCCAGCAGTCAGTAGCAAGAATACAGACACAAGTCTAGGCAGTTTAACTTCGGAAAGAATATGACTATTTATTACCTTAGCATTTTCAACACAAACAAAATCTCTGTAGCAAGCTTCCATCTGCAGATACGGGTTCCACAAAACAGCATCTGTCCAACTGCATGGGTAAGGAAAGAAAGCCAAAAATGTTAAGCAAAGATATATTGATGACAGATTTGGGTGAAACCAAATTTAAGGCATCAAAGGTTTGCAACTCACTTGGTGTTCCTGATAGATATTGTATCACCCAAGCCATTATCAAATTGCAATTCATTAGGGGCATTCAGATAGACGCAATCTACAAATCCAGGAAAAGTGACTGAATCCCTGTGTTGTTAAGAATGTCAGAAGATGCATAAAAGTCTTTCTGAAAAATTCATTTAGAGATTGATGCAAAACGTAAGGAGTTATGAGAATTCATGCTATCCTCAACTGTTTCAAATAGCAGTTAGAATAATTTAGGCAAATTATACTTTACTACCCAAACTACCAGCCCTTTTAGTGTCCACACCAAACTTTCAGTTTGGACTATTAACAACCTAATCTGAAAGAATTGTTGCAATTTGTCCCTTATGGTCCAAATCAGGTATTAAGTGTGACAAACAGATTTGCCCGTGACCAACACATGCAATCTGGGCCAATAAAACAGTAGAATCTCATTTCTTGTCTTACAAAATATCCAAGTTATCGCTCTTGAGGATGCCTATGCAAAGAAAGCCCTCCTTAAATATTGCTCAAACATTTTCTTACGTCACAAATGAGACCATTACAGTAGTAATTAATGAACTGCTTATTTTGCTAGTGATCCATATTGCAGACTTTTACCAGCTAATGACTAAAGAAAAGAAAAACATTTTAAATTTAATCTACTCTCTAGTGGAATATGAGCAATTCATTGTTTGAAAGATGATACAGACCTTTCTTCCTTACCCTCCAACGGATTCTTAGGATCTGGATCTTTACTCAGAGTTTTGCACCCTTTCAAACCTCTAACTGATGCCCCTGTCACAGAAGCCTGCATGACGGTGTTGAAAATTAATATAATAATTTGCATCTAATTTTGCAAGCAGATGTAATGAAATTGAATTCCCAAATACCATGTATGTTAAGGATGAAATATGCAAGTCATTTTCAGGATCTCAAAGTGAAATCATCTAGCAATTGCCTCTTATCTTCTTTCTTCCAATTTTAAATCTTAAGTTCTTCCACCACTAAAAGTAACAGTATCAAAATGAAATCTTATTTTTTGGTTCAAACCAGGAGGATGATAAATGGATCTCTTGAGCACGAGATTATGATACTTACGTGGAAGTATGTATGCAAGGCAGTACTAAATGAAAATGGCTTGTTGTCTGTATTTGTAATTGTTAGCTCGGTGGAAAGGCTTTTTGTAGTTAGAATGACCTGCAACGAATTGAGCAAATAGTAAATTATATTTCCAACCATATATTATACAAAATGCAATATTACATGAGAGGGAAGTGACCATGGTACACACCCATTAATTGGTAAAATTGCATATTGTATACATGGTACACACCCAGGTGATGATTAGCTATCAGTGTCACGTAGCTTTAACATTATTTACATAAGAGGGAAGTGACCAACTGACCTTGTATAAAGCTTGAAAGCTGAAATCCCAAATGGAACGACTATAAGGACCATCCTTTAGTAATAGAGTTATGACAGGATTTCCTTCCACATTTTCAGAATCAACAATTGACCAATCCACATTCCTTGCAAATCCATGCTGTTAATTACATAAACATCTCCAGCGTTCAAAAAAATAAATAATTAGAAACAAGAATAAAGTAAAATGTGTAATAATTAGCAAATACTAGAAGGTTTTCAAAGAGAATCTTCATACTCTCGCAGGTATTGATTAGAAAGGAAGAGTGATCATCCATAACTTTTGGCTAGACTAGAACTTCTACGAACATTAGGATATACTTTTGGCAAATTATCAATATAGGAATCAATCCAACCCTAATATCAATCTCCAAGTGCTAGTAACTTAGGTATGAAAAGATCCACTGATGGCCAGCCGGTGAAGTGTTGGCTGTAGTAAAACTAATGGGTTTGCTGCTTCCCCATATCATGTATTCAATAGCTCATTAGAATCAAATCATCTCATGCAGTATACTTTCTTTCTTTTTTCTTTTTTTTTAAAGTATTGTTAATGAACTCGTACCATATGGAATGCAGGAAATAAATATGGAGACTAGTAATGGAGATAGGCACAACTATAGAAGGTCATACCTGCTGTATTGGGCCAGGTCCAAACTGTGGGAAACAATGTGGAAGGCCTCCACTATTCCAAGAAAGACATAGTCAGTATCCAAGAATCCTAATTTTTCAGGTAATAATAGGGTTCAATACATGCACTGTATTAAGTAGTCACAGAAATTTGTGACTTCAAAAACACAGAAAAATTACTCTTTTGTCTCAATAATTCCCTTTAAACACTGAAAATGTAGGATATAAATTCTCTTTAGCCATTATAATTTTCCAGACACTGAAAGATGTAGGGTTCGAATACTTTTGTTGTTCATTGTGATGCACCCCAAGTGAAGCCTGTCTATGACCTTTTTTTTTATTTTTTTTTAGCCGGTCACACATTCATTAGATGATAATTATTACCTTAAATAATGTCAACTGGCTTCAACTTGTGACCTCTTAACCTGAGGTCACATGCAAAGCTCAATAGATACCAACTGAGCATCAGCTTGTTGCCTTGTTGGTATCAGTTTCTCAAATTTGGACAGACAGAAACTTCAATTGTTGGAAGATAGTGATTAACATAAAGATCAAATAACAAATATCTAACTCATATGCCAATATGCCATGTAACTCAAACCACTATATCAAGCATTGGAGCAAAAAAGTACAAAAAAATGGAGGAAACTACTCAGAGTTCAAGGTATGAGAGTGGCAGGAAGACAACCTGATTGGTTTTTTCTTGTTAAACACAGCATCTGGCCGAACAAAAAGGAGGTCCTTGCCATTTGCAACTTTCCAAGACGTGACACAACCTCCAAATAAATACACATCAGCCTCGCTGCACAGAGAAAATTTAATCATCTGTGTAAGCCTATATATGCACCTATTATCGTAAAAGACTCAATCCTCTATATCAGTAAACTACAAAACCCTCCACTTCTCCTCAAATTGATGAGTTTATATCTATTAGATCCAACCCTTTTCAAAGAGTGAAAATTTGCTTGCTTGCATGCCAACTACATTACATAATGGAACATCAACCATGGATTGAGATTATCTTTTAATACATTTTGAAACATCGAATTTCATCTTTTTCTATTATGGATCAGCATCCTTTACATTTCTTAGGGTAACAAGTGGAGTTCTTAAAATCTACGTGTTGAGCTCACACTCACTTAATAACCGTTTCAACCTAAGCTTTTGGGATAACCGATTTAATAGTAAACGGTCCATTTGGGAAAAAATTGATAATCTTGTTTAAAATGAAATGATAACATTCAAAACCATTTAATTTAAAATAAGAACACGCACGTACCTTCCACCAGCAGAAGTGAGCACAACCTTGGGCAACTTCCCTTCCCCTTCTGTGACTCGCACACCCGTTGCTTCTTTGCTCACACTTGCATACGCCACACCGGAATAATACCTGTTCCAATAACCGTTTCTGTTTTGATTCCTTAAATTTCGCAAAGTATCCTATTTAATCCAAGAAAAATTATTGTTTTCTTTCTGTTGCACATTTCTTGTCCATCTCAGATGTGCAAATTCACCATTAAATCTGTAGGTCTCAAAGATTCAATGGTAGATTTAGATAATGACATCAAACACATCTCTTAATTGAAATCTGATTTGAATATTGCCGCATTGAACAATAATGGTAACCTACGTTGTTGTAAGCCGTAGGTGGAATTCCATTCGTCAAAGGTAACGAACTGAACAGAAATATAGAGAAACTCACCGGTTAACTCGTCGAAGGTTGGGAGGGCTTAGGGTCGGGAGCGAGAATGCCGTAGAAACCATCGCCATCTTCTTTAAACAGTAATCAAGGTGTCTCTGCGTCACACACTCAGTAATGAGAGATATACATATACACTGCAACAACGAACTCACACTCAGTAATGGTTGTGGTCGTTTAGCCGTTGGTCCTATTATGCTTTGTTAAAATTCGGATATTCTTTTTTTTTTTAATTCTGTCTGGATCGATTATTTTTAATTTTAATTCTCAGTACGTCGATCTATCTATCACATGCTGCTCTGTTATTCAATTTGATAAATTAAGATTCAAGTACGATTTATTCTAATAATAAAAATATAAATGATGCTTTTCAAATAATTATTTTTTTAAAAAAATAATAATATAATTAATAGACGTGACCAACCTAATAGGATGTGGTTGTGGCTCCACTTGATTTGACCGCACCACCGTGAGCCACCCTCTGTTAAGGGACAGTTGCATGCTACTGAATTTTTTTTTTTATTTACTTTTTGTAAAAGAAAAAATAATTTAAGCATTTAATTGTATTTTCACAATCATTTTATATTATCTATTTGACAGAAGGATTGATAGAGGCCTCGAATTTAGAATTGGTCTAAACACGAGTTTCAAATCTATCAAATTGAATACTAAAATATTAAAGTAAAAAAAACAAAAAAAAAAAAAACCATAATGACCTAATTTCTCTCTTTTTTATTTTCTTTTTTTTTTTTAAGTTTATTCATTCATTCCAAAAGGAACAAATTACATAACATAGTTTCAGAGAAATAGAACATAAACAGAAAAACAACAACTTATAGCTAACAACTTTAAAAAATGTCATGTACCTTTTTGCATGTGAGAAGCACATGTATTTTTTAATTACAACGACAAAGTTAGAAAAAATTTATAAAAAATGCATGTGCTTATTCCAATTTTGTCATTTCAATTAAAAAATACACGTGCTTCTCACATGCAAAGGGACATATGATATTTTTATAAATGAGGTTGAAGGAAGTTCCTTCAACCTAATTTAGAGAAAAATTATGTCCATCAATTTAGATAAACATTTAGCACTTCATATAACGAAAGAAAATCCAAGAAAGAAGCCAGTTAAGAATGCAATATATGAAAGTTGCGGTCCAATAAGATGGATAAAATCATCAAGAGTATGAAGACCTATAAAGACAATTTCTCTCTCTTAACAACAAGGGAAATGAGGCTTTGTACCAACTAGTTGCAAAACATGTGGCATTTCTTCCATTTCATCCATAAGAGTGAAATCTCCTTTGCATAATAGTTTTTTTAGAGTCATCTTGAGATATAGCGTGATTCAAATTTTAAGGAGTAATTTAATTAGTTAGCAATCACACCTTATGAAGTAAAAGTCACTAATTTGAATCTTTTAGTACTCTCCCTAAGGATTAATTACATAAAAATAAAAAATAAAAAATCAGGATTTTTTTTTGTTCTGAAAAAATAAACTATCAAATTTACAAAATTGTAAGAAAATTCCATTTATTTTTTCACTCTAAACAATCTTGATCGTTTATTTTAAAAAATAAAATAAAATAATTAGGATTTTTTTGGCACTTTTTTTTTTCAATTTCTATTTTTTTTTTTCATATTCTGTGTGGCCCATTTGGACTTTTATTCATCTGGGTATACAAGGCCCAAGCTTATTGTTCGACCCATTCAAGCAAGCCTAGCTAAATCGCATAGTAGCAGCAGGAGGGAAGGAGGAGGAGGAGGAGAAGAAGTCTTGGGGGGTAAATGTTGAAATTGCGAGAATTTAGGGTTTGTGGGGAAGGGTTTGGAAGATGGATGAGCAGCGCGGTGATGAGCTTTGGGGATGGGAGCCAGGGTGCGCTGGGGCTGCCCACCACGGTGACGGGGCTTGTTGGCGACGCTTACGAGCCCACACGGGTCCCTGGGCTCCCCTCCGACGTGACCAGTGTGAATGCGGGACACTACCACTCCTTGGCCGTCACTTCACAAGGTCAGATTTGGTCTTGGGGCCGAAATAACGAATCCCAGCTCGGCCGTGGCCTTCTTGCTCCCAGGTCAATCACTCTCTCTGTCTCTCTCTCTCTCATTTTCGTTTTCATCCAATTTTGATGAAGTTGTGTATAGGAGAGATAAACCTTTAGCAGATATGTCCTAATGATTAATGGATACGTGCTTGATGGGTTCTGATCGTGAGTGTTTCATATCCAATTTTACATGGAAAGATACATCATACAATACTGATTATCAAAATTTTATTTTTTAGCAGAGACTCGTGGAATGAACCGAAGAGAGTGCAAGGGTTGGATAAAGTGAGAGTTTGTGCTGCATTTGCATCTGGGGTCATTTCTGCAGCCATTGGAGATGATGGGTCTTTGTGGGTCTGGGGAAGGTCTAAGCGTGGACAGCTTGGGCTTGGAAAAGGAATCGTCGAGGCGGTTGTACCTTCCAGAGTTGAAGCACTTGCGGGAGAAAAGATAGCCAAGGTGGGGCTTTTATTCTAGTAAGCACCATGGTTTATAATTTGCATGAGCTTGTGGGAAACATTGTTGAGGTGCATCTTCATTTGATAGGTGTCGTTTGGTTGGGGGCATGCACTTGCAGAGACTGAGGATGGGAATTTGTTTGGCTGGGGATATTCAGCTGATGCTAGGCTAGGAAAGGTTGGGAATTCTTTTGAGACGTCTCCTTTGGATTCAAATGCGGGTATATCAGAAAACAGGGGACAACTCTCGAGCTCGACATTTGAAGTCGCTGAGAAGCTGGTTTTAGAAGGAATGGAGAAAGAGGAAAGCATGCCAATAGTTTGGGAGCCTTGTTTAGTTGAAGAACTACATGGTGTTGAAGTTGTTGACATTGCGTGTGGGCTTGATCATTCCTTGGTGCTTTGCCGTAATGGCGCCCTGTTGAGCTGTGGGAGCAACATATATGGTCAGTTGGGCAGAGTAAAGCAAGATTTGGGAATGTTGCCAGTTGACATAAGCCTTATTCCCGTGTCTATAGCATCAGGTCTTGGCCATTCTTTGGCAATTTGCAAGGTTGCATCATCGGATACTATGGGAAATGCCACAAGCATTGTTTCATGGGGATGGAATCACAGTTCTCAGCTCGGAAGGACAGGGCCAGAGAATGCCCCATTGTTGGTTGAAGGATTGGGTGAGGAAATTCCTGTCTCAGTGTCAGCAGGGCGTGTACATTCCGTTGCTCTCACATCTGAGGGAGAAGTGTGGGTTTGGGGCTGTGGTAAGAATGGGAGGCTTGGGTTAGGAAGCTCCTGTGATGAAGCTGAGCCAATTTTGCTCGACTCTTTACAAGGCTGCGAGGTTTTACAAGCTGTGTCAGGCTTTGATCATAATCTAGTCCTGATTGCTGAATGATGTTAGCCTTAATAGAATATCTGTCATTAAATATTTCCTGTTCTTTTTCCTCTTTCTATGTTTCTGATATGGCTTATTGGATTCTTGGAAGTTATAGTAGCTTACAGCCTTACATGTGCTTCCCTGTTAAACTTTTGGCAAACTAATATGATCATCGGGAAAGCAGCTCTGCTTTTGAAGCGAAAGAAACAACACTTGAAATGACTACCGGCTTCTACTAAGAACTGATTCGATCATGCATGGGTTTGTACAATGGATAGAGGTCCCAACAATTTTATTGCCCAATTTGCATTTTTTATGAGGTCAACTTGTCCGAACTAGTCTTCGGTAACCGGTCTTTTTGTTTGAAGAGGGGCCTCATAGCAACTCTCTTACATTTGCTGTCCATAGAGCTCTCTCACAATCCGTGGAGCAAATTGCTCGGGAACCGTCTACAACTGCATTTGGAAACTAAATTGTAATTTTATCTTGTTTTTCCTTTCCTTAAACGAAAGGGGAAACAAGCTGTAATTGATTTACTAAGCTGTTTAATTTTATCATCCTTTAAGATACGGCAACATGGGTCAGTAAGGAAATTGTTGTAGTGTGGTAGGTCCAAATGATTCATCAAAAATTTAACAAACCAAAGATGCTCGCAAATGAAACGGCGTTTGGAGTTCAAGTTCTATAAATTGTTTTTAAAGTTATTAGAAGTGACAAAGTGGACTAAAACAAGTAATATTTATAATACCTTACTTGGAGCTTATTACTTTTCGACTTCCAAGCAAATCTTCAAACCAATTTTTTTTATTATTATTTCCTCAAATTTTACACCCGCAACTTTTGCAGGACGAAAGCAGACAGCAGTTCCCACATAAAATAAACGCACCATTTCATTTTTGAAAACTCTACAACAGCTGCTAGCATGGTGGAAGATCCTTGGGCGGCGGTAGAACAGATTGATCTTGGCCTGGTCCATCTTCTACCAGAAATGCGGTTTTCAATCCCCAACCAGTATGGAGCTCCAAATGACAATGCATAAACCAAACACCTAAACAGTCAAGTTAGGAGCATTAGTTCAATGATGCTAATTATTTGCCAACTACAAGTTTCCAATTTCCAATTTTTCCCGCAAGTTAATAAAAGGGATCAGGATCCCTTGGAATTTCCTGTCCGCGGGAAATTCGGGCAGGGAATTCCAGAGGATCAGGATCCTAATAAAAGAGGGTGAAATTTTGAGAGACAAAGTTATATAGTTTATAAAAGTGAATATGTTGCATTCTAAATTGTACTGTTGCACTTTGCTCATGAAAGTACCTGGATTATCAGCTCTGAACCGAATAGCAGTCCAACCACCAGTGGGAACTCCGACTGTATTTCTTTCAATAGGATCAACCAAGTTGTACTTCGCTGGATCTTTTGCAGGATTGAAATTCCCGATACCGGTCCCGACGACAAAGAAGTTATAGCCATGGAGATGGAATGGATGTGACTCAACCGTTAAAAGATTCGTATCTTGTAGTACCAGCTCCACCGTAGAATTGAAGGCAATTTTGCCAATCCTTGTTCCCGTGGCAGTGCCAAGATTGGCTGTAAGCGGTGCACCAGTATAGTTGAAAGGAATTGGAGGCTTGTCAGGGAAATCAGTTCTAAATACTCCTTTAATGTTGAAGTAGTGAGCTTGGAGAAGAGCAGTTTGGGGCATCACAAAAGAGATGTTATTCAAGGAAGCAAGGAGTTTAGTTCCATTGAGGCATGTTGGGCAAGAATTCTTTCCAAAACCCACGGTGTAAAAAAGGTTTCTATCAACTTTGAGGGGAACATTGGCAGGATACTGTGCAGAGTTTAAGCTCCTGATCTTGTTGTTGTAGCTCAAAGCAAAAGCTGTGTCATTGGATGCCGGCAACTGGGGAAGGGTGGGGAGGACGGTGTTCGGAACGCCTTTGTATTGGAGTATTGCGGTGGCGGTTTTATTGTCTATGGCAAGCGGAGCGTCCATGAAAGGCCTTGTGGCCATGAAGTATCTGCCGGGGACTTGGTTGGCTTGGACCAGGACGTTTGTGGTCTGGCCAGGTGCAATAAGTATAGCCTGAGTGGTGAATGGCTTTGTGTAAACTGCATCAACCTCCACTACTGTCATGCTGTGACCAGCAATAGCAAAGAAAAGCTCATCGTTAAGGGCAGCGTTGACGATCCTCAGGAGGTACGTTTTGCCTAAATCAACATCCATTGCGAAAGTATCTGCAACAAGTAAAAATAAATAAATGAAGGATCCGAAGTGTGGAATATTTAACCGACATTGTTCAAACTCATGACCTCCTATGCTTACGTTTTTCAGAGCATGGAAAAAGCGGCCCCGGCTTTCCGTTGATTGTGTGCGCATCTGACATATTCGGCGGCAAGCCCATTTTGGCTCCTTGCTTCTCAATCTCTTCCACATCCGCATGCCACCATTCTCCTGCAGAACAATAAGTATTACAAAATTAATCTCCCTATCTTTTGCATAGAAGTGTCTTTAATTACTTGAAACTCACCAAACACAATTTCAAACTCGTGGTGCGGCTGTGGGAAAGGAAATGGAGTGCCGAGTTTTGGCATGATAACAAATGCACCATAGACTGTAGCCCTGAGCCAAAAAATATGTGCATGCCACCATAATGTTCCCCTTTGGCCTGTTACATTGAAGTCATAAGAATAGCTGCTCCCCGTCTGGATTGGGCACTGCGTAACGTAAGCTGGTCCATCCGCCCAACCATTTCGATGTTGTTTCAGTCCATGCCTGCAGCAAGGATCTCCAAACAAGCCATTAATAATGAATAAAATTAAAAAGTGGGAAAATCCCAGTTTTGTATCAGCAATTATCCTAATATTCCTACCAGTGAATTGACATGTTATATTGCGCATGGTTTGTTATGTTGATGATAACTCTATCTCCCTCTCTAGCATAAATTGTAGGCCCTGGGAACCTCCCATTAACGGTAACGATGGGCTTTGCGTGGCACAATCTGCTCACGTTCTTCACTTGAATATCAAATTGGTACTTCTTTATGGCTGCTTCAGCTGGAAGAAAGAATAAGCCAAGAAGAGCAAAGAAAAGAAAGGCGACCCCAGAAAAAAGTCGAGCCATGTTTTGTCTGTGAAAAAAGCTTCTGGGGTTTGTTGTTTGTATGGATGAGCCATGGAGGTACAGATTTGAGAGGTATATATGAATGTATGAAGATAATGATTGGCTATCAGTTTGTTAAAGGAGAAGGCGTTATATGGCTGCTAATTAGGTAGGAATTTGGTGAAGGAAGGAGTTGTACACCAAAGCTTGTAAGCAAATACTGATAGAGACTTCCAAAGATTGACTGACGTAGAGGCTGAGATTGCTAAGCCATGAAGTACCCAGAAACATATGAGGTATATATATATATATATATAGTATATATATATATATATATATATATATATCTTTTTTACTTAAATATTTGAAGATTTTGTCTTGAGAGGTACATTGAGCCAACCCAATGCACAGACTAAGCTTTGTCGTCAAGGAAAAGGAATAGGCTTTTAGATGAAGATACTGTCAAGGATTCTTTTTAGCATCCAAGGGAAAGTTCCTCCAAAGTGCAAAGAGTTGAGTTCGAAGGAATTGGATAGCGTCTAATACATTTTATTTGGATTCGTTCATTTGAAATAAATGGTACAAATTATAATAGCAAATTAATAAAAAGAAAAACTAAAGAGTGGCGAAGGGTGTTAATTGATAATCGTCGGTTGCAGTTAAGGGATGGTTCGACTACTTCTAACGGTCGATTTGAAAAAGGGTTAGTTCAACCATCAACGGTCATCCCTTAATACTTTATGATCACTTTTTTTTTTTTTTCTTTTATCACAATTTAGACAGTTTATTTTAAATAAATTAGTCAAATAAAATATTATTGCACCAATCTCAATCCAAGGAGTTGCTGTAATTGGGTACTGCCCATGAAATGATGGAATCCTTGGCAATATCAGAATCATGCTTTAAACTTTCTTCGTAGAATACAAACTTAATTAAGAAGCGTTCCCCTCCATTCACTTGAAGTTGAAGTATTTGTGCTCTTTTTTGCTTGGTAAGGAGCTCACTCTTTTATTAAGCCGCTTCCTGGAGAATTTCATATTGCTTCTCACCATCCCAATACAAATATACTAACTAAAGGTGAAGGAACTGAAATTCTAAAAGCAAAGAAATGAGAGAGCATATATATTATCTATTTTTCTGAGGGTCCCCTTAGCGAGTGTCATAAGCCGTTTGTTTTATTATTATTTTTTTTTGTTTTTTGTTTTTTTTTTTTTAAAAAAGTGTTATAATATAATATAAATGTGAAAATAGTTTTGAATTTTTTTTTTTTGCTAATATTTTTATTTTAAAAAGGAAAACAAAAGATAAACAGATGAAAAAATTGCATTTTAGAGGGTGCTCTTCTTCTTACTGTAGAAGACGTTCTCGAATCTCTATATCCGTAAACATGTACACGGTATGCATGGATGATGGATGAGTGATTAAATTAATAGTTATTTCAACTGCTTAAGCTAAAAGGAAATATTAAATTTTATTATTAATAATATTTTTTTTTTTTTTTTTTTTTATACGTGTGGGTTCAAATCCTTATGACCTTTACATGGAATTATCAGTTATTCAAAAAACTTAAGTGATAAGACATGATAAATTTAATTATTTAATTAATAATTACCATTCTTTTAATTTATTTTAATTATCTTCTTATGTGTAGGTTAAAAATTTCATTTAATAAGTAATGCCCAATACATAGAATCGAATATGATAAATATATTATTTATTTAATAATTTACTAAAACTTTTAATCAATTTTTAACTTTAGATCCGGTTATATATAATTATATTTAATTAATAATTTACTAAAAATGTTAAGTCAATTTTTAACTTTACATCTCGGTTATGATAATATTTGATCTGACAAATTTAATAATTTTATTAAAATTGAGATAAATTGTAAAGTCAAGGTTAGAGATCTGAATCTTGATTTTTGATACTGTTGTTTCAAAAATTTAAACTGATAAAAAATACTGAATTTAATTAATATCGCATTTAGTAAATGCTTAAAACATAGAATAATGATATAAGTCACTCTCTATATCTACTTTGTGTCAACCAAAAGTGACATGACTTTTAAAATTACTATTAGATCAAAAGTCAATAATCATCGACAATAAATTCAATGGTAATTTTAAAAATTACATCACTTTTAGTTGACACAAGATAAATATAAATAATGACATATATAATTACTCTAAAACATATGACATAAGAAAAAGGATCCTCTCCATTTCAAAAGAAAATGGAGAGTATCCATTTGGTGTTATTTGAGAGGCATAATTGTAAAAAAAAAAAATTATTACAATCATGCCACTCAAATAACACCAAATGGAGAGGATCCGGGTCCATGACAAAGAGGGGGCTAAAAGATTAAAATCATTCCAAGATTATGAAGTTAAGAGGCTGAAAGAAAGAAAGAAATTCGTTAGATTATTAGTTCGGTCCACTAAGGGTGCGTTTGGGTAAGCGATTTCGTAGATAATAAGTGTGATTTTAAACCAAATCACAAAAACTGGATTGTTTGGGAACTACGTTTTTAAAAAATTGCGATTTTGCTTTTTTGAAAACGCAAAATTTAAAATGCTAAACTACGATTTTAAAGGTCAAACTGTGATTTTGCCAAACGTTTAACTGCGTTTTTAAATCGCACTTTTTAAAATCGCACTTTTTGAAATCGCAATCCCAAACAGACCCTAAGTTGGACCTAAGCTTGAGAGGACAGCATGTATTAGTCAGGGCCCAACTTCTTGTCGACAAATACTGGCCCAAAGGCCAGAATACAACATGGATGGACTATAATGTTGTTTTTGCACATTAAAAAAAATAAAAATAAAATACAGAAAAAGGAATATCAAATATGATAAAAAAAAAAGACAAGGTTGTTTCGCTTTCAAATCACTTATGCTTAATTAGAAGAGAAAAAAAGGAGCAATACTTTCCTTACTAAAATAATTCTACATAGATATTTTGTGTAATTACTCTACCTTGTAACATGGAGAGCCACATATGCTTCAAAGTTATCCATTAGTTTTTGGGATGAACATTTAAAGAGATGAGGTGTATATGATGTGGATATGCTTGTTTCATCCGTCAAATTAATTCAACCATCATTATTATTATTATTATTATTATTTTGTGGTGTATGCATGCATATCTATAAATTAGCAATTGGAAAAAAAATCAAATTTAATCTCTAGATTTCTTATTTTGACAATTAGATCTTTGTACATTATCTCAATTTTAAATAAGGCTCTTCATCAATCTAGCATCTAACTAATTAATTGTATGCCACGCTAAACCACTAGATTGATGACATGTGGCTCATGCCTAACACGTCATGCGCTAGTTGTACATTTCAAGGGGCAAATACACCTTAAATTACAAATTGATCAAGAATATTTTTTTGAAAAAACAAAATGAAACATAAAATTTTTAAAGAAAAAAGAAAGTAAATATGACTGTATGAGTGGAAGGCCTCCCCTTAAAGAGGGTTAGCTAGCATCCTTTATGAGCGAAAATACTCATTATTAGTGGCTAATGGTCGTCACTCCTCATCTATGAAATGCGATTACTCTTCACATAGATAGTCAACACTCTTCATTAATTAGGAGTTCCCTCTCACCACATAAGAGGCAATCGCCTCTCCCATGAGAGGGGCGATTGCCCCTCATCTAGTAGGGCCCTAAGGGGCACCCCTCATGGGAAAGGATTGAAGTAATATTTAGAATTATCCCTATAGAAGCTGTAAAGCATTTTGGGCATGATTTTTTTAGTCTAAAGTCGTCACATCTAGTACTATAAGTCTTACAAATGAATGGGAAACAACCAAAACGAGTTAATAGGTAAATAGCTTTGAAATATTGCCCACCAAGAAAGCAACTAGATTGATTTCGCAATCTCGAGCAGGAGCATCCTACTTTACGCACCGCCAACGACTTTATTTTCTTGTTAGTTTTATAATTATACAATTGTCAAGGGCTTATTAGGAATTTAGAATACAATACATAACCCTAAATTCAACTTTCGGATAAGAGGGAATGATTAACATTGATCAAGTGGGATTAAGATTCGGGTGTTAGAGTTTTGATTTGATGTGCTGCACGTAAAAAGTTACCATACTTCTTACTTTTCGTAAATGAGAACATTTGAGATTCAATTTGATATATCGAGTATCTGTTGAGCTGGGCTTGGGCCTGAGAACCGTACAAGGCAATATGTCTAGGCCCATTGAACATAAAACCGGCCCAATAATCCAATCCATTTATCTTGCTTTCTAACCATCATTAATTACTTAGGCATCAAAAGTATTTCTCGTCGACAAACCTGACAAGCCTCTAAGCTAAACCCTTTTTATCTTGTAAGTACTTGATTCAGCTCGATTTTGGCTGTGGAGATTTTCAACATTTTCACTTGTTTGAAATTCGTGAGATTTGAATTATTCTATTGGTTGTAAAATAAAGAAATTGTTTATATTTGTGTTTTTCTATTTATTTTGTAAGAAAATTATTATGTAAGAATGAGTTGCTGAACTCTATATTTTTCTAGTAAAACTAATTGTAAAGAGAAGAAAAGGGATGAGACGGAGACCCCATTAAATTCTACGTACTTACCATAATTATGCACCTTTATGTGCATGCATTTCCGTGTGCAGCCTCAACAATCCCCTGTCCCTGGCAAAAGAATTGATTTGGTCATCCCCCCTCCCCCGCGCGCAAATTGCAGGTAATGAGGTCCCTAAAATTCCTTAGAATTGCACGTGCAATTTCAAGAATTCAAGTCATTTATTATAAAAATTAATGGTATGAATTCAGCCACATCAACAATAAAATAATAATAAAAATTAATCAAATCACCCTTTAAGATAGTCAACTACCCATTTAAGGAGTGGTCAACTGTCATAAACGGTGTTCAGCCATTCAAGAGTGTGGTTAGAGTAGGTTAACCACTCATGACCACCTTCGAGAGTTTAAGAGGTGGTCCCCAAAGATTTAAAAAGTATCAGTCATCAACTTTTGAGGGAGTGGCTGGCCCACCCCAATCATACCATTAGGGTACTCATACTCGACCAACCCATAAAAGGTTAGGCCACTCCTACAAGAGTTGTTTTGACTACCTTAAAAGATGAGGTAGTCCAATTATCTATTAATTTTTTTAGATTTTTTTGAATAAAATTATATATTACACTTTTATCTAATTTTCATTTTATTGAATTAACGTGACTTATTTCAAGGCGTTCATTTTAAGCAAACCCCTTAAATCTTTAAAATTGCAAATTACCCAATATGTCCATAGGTTCATGGGACATGTCAATTGTCGATTGTGAGCTGGCAAGGGGATGGGGATGGAAATTAAAAGACTTTTTATGGTAATGGGTTACCCAACTTGTGGGAATATGCCAGGGCTGTCAATTTTCACACACAGAGAATGATCGAGGAGCCTCAGTGTCATCCAATCCTCCAACTAATACCAGCCCGGCACTTCTAAAATTCAAGACAATATTGTAAAAGTGGATGTACATGGGCCTCCACAACATCAACCAACCAGACAACTAGGCCTCGACAATAATTATTAACTCCTTAGCTTTTAACGTGCACCAACAACCTTTTTTTTAGAAGAAAAAAAAAAAAATCATAGTTGTTGTCTTCTACTTGGTCTCCATTCTAAATGGAAGGTATGTTAATGGTTGTTCTGTGATAACTGTTAACAGTAGAGCCAATGGTGCCGATCCAAGTTTCACCTACTAATGTACATCGAATCTAGAAAGTCGGCAAGCCCCTTAAAATTGTATGCGTTATGCTAGACAATGACATTGAGATTTTCACTAACTTTGTTGATTTGTTAATAATAAATATCAGAAGTTTTTATAGGCTTCACTTGTCCGAATAGAATTGACTATTTTATATATGTTAAATTGTTTTTATTTTTATTTCTAATAATGTATATTTTGTAATACGGTAAATATGCTGCAACATTACTTATAATTATTTTACTATTAAATAAAACAAATAAATAGAATTGATAGCAATTCTTATAATTATATTACTTAAAAAATTATAATTATACTCTTATAATTAAACGGTAATTTAAAACAAACATTACTTATAATTATATGTTGTTCGAATTGCTAGCAATTTCCTTACATTTACGGAAAATAAATAAATAAAATTAGGTCCTAGGTTTTTTGTGTTTTCAATTTTGACGATTAGGCTATCGGGTTTTCATTTACTTTCAAATAGATATATTCGTCAACCTACCATTCAATTAATTAACAATATATCATATCGGACAAATCAATTAATGTTACAACTCTCATTTAACTTGTCATGTGCTAATTGTATGAGTCATGCTACACGTCCGTCTTTGACTGACATGCAACGTCCATTCCTTTAACATTTTTTTTTTCATCCTTCCGTATGCCCTCACTTTTATGAGGGCATGCGGACGCTAGACGTCCGCTTAAGCGGACGTCTAGCTCTATTCTAATTGTATATATCATGCGGCACCGTTACAATAAATTGCAGTTATTGTGAGTATATTTGTAATTTAAATTAATTGCGATTTGTAGCATCTATAGTTAGTGTATGATATGTCAAGCGAAAGTTAGGTGAATTTATTGGTTTGAAGTAGCATACTGTTTATTAAATAAATAATAGGTTAACGGAATGCCCTATTTAAAATCTCGAAAAAAAAAAAAAAAAACTAAGGATTGTTAATTATAAATTGAAAACAATAAAATTAAATTGATATCACATAAAAACCTAAGGACTAGGTTTGATTTTTTCCAACATTTTATATGGAACCGGCTAAATTATTCCTATTTAATGTCCAATCGAGTAAGATGTTGATGCTTATATATGGAGTGTCACCATCCAACATTCCCTTTTTACCCTTTTTTGCTCTATTTTTCTTTTTTCTTTTTTAAAAAGAACTACACGACACAATTGTCGCTTAAGTCCTCCTTTTACCTAACAATAATATTATTCTTTACATTTATTTATTACATGAATGTCATATTAATTTACTTGACCTATTTTAAATAGATTCTTATATCAACTATTTAAAATAAAAAAATATCTATAAAATTAAGTCCTCCTTTTACCTAACAATAATATTATTCTTTATATTTATTTATTACACGAATGTCATATTAATTTACTTGACCTATTTTAAATAGTTTCTTATATCAACTACTTAAAATAAAAAAAAAAATATTTAAAATTAAGTCCTCCTTTTACCTAACAATAATATTATTCTTTATATTTAGTTATTACACGAATGTCATATTAATTTACTTGACCTATTTTAAATAATTTTTTATATTAACTACTTAAAATAAAAAAAAAAAATTTAAAATAAGCAACATTAACTAATATAATATAAATGTAAGAGTAAGAATTGAGATTCAATATTTTTTTTTTATTTGAACAATAATTATGAAAGAGACTACATAAAAGCTACTTGAGATATACAAATAGAATTGCTAAAAAAAGTCTCTCAAATCCGAGTAGGCATATTAGTCAATATTTAAAAAAGTAATAGATATGGATGCATGAGTGCAAGTGTGATCCTCCACTTATATTCAATTCAATTGTGTACTTCGACATGTTACGCAGTGATGACTAATCTACTACATCCTTCCACGCCTCTCGGGAGTAGGGAGAGAGAGATGGAGTGAGAGCATTGGGCCGCTGCACGTGAAGCTGTGGCCCCCTCTGGGGTCCAATCCGACATGGGTTTACTCCCATTAAATTAGTGTGCCTCTCACATGCCTTACTTTGACCCACTCTTGGAGTCTTGGGGCCTTGGCCTCTTCTTTTTTTATTTATTTTTTCAATTCTAATTGCTTCTACTAAAGTTTGGAGTATTTATTTTAATTTCAATTTGATTTCACCGTCAAATTACCTACAAAAACAAGTGGGGATGGTTATAAATTTTCTTGAACTTATTGGAGGGAAAACTCTCTTATACTTGAGCTTGCAAAGAAAATTGTTTGACGCACCCTTAAAGTTTCAGAATTTTTGATTCGGTATAGTATGGGTGTAAGGTTCTTGGCTTCCATGAAGTGGTGTGATATGACATTTTCTTATATAGAGCGTTTATTGATGGGTTATAACCTTAACTAAATTATGTGTTTAAATTCATGGCATAGTGTCAGATTGAAATTATAGAATGATTATTCTCAGTGCTACAATCTCGACCTCTTTTAAGTAACTATTAAGCTAATACGGTTGATCGGATTTTATTTTATTGTTTTGACCTTAACAATCTAGTCTAAACTTGTTATTCAAGTTTTATCATCATGACTCGAATGCTCTCAAGTGTACTCATCCAATAAAAAAAAAAATTATTATAATTTTATCATCCTTTTTATAATAATTAAATAATCTTCATTTCAAAAGAAGTAGAGAGGATCATTTTCCTAAATTGACCAAGTGTATATTTAGTCTATCTACGTTTATGATTAATGTGAATGAATTTTTAGGAGCAATTTATAAAAGTTTTATAATTATTTTCGCATGACAATAAATTTGAAAATACAAGAAGAAACTTACATTAAAATTTGAAGTTTTTAATTATATATTTCACTCTACAGAAAAAAAGGAGGCAAGACCTGACCACTTCTGTCGTCTCCTATTTGTCACATAAAACCCGTCATCGTTTCCTAAATCTTCCCAGGAAAATCTGTAATTCTTAAGAGTATTATACCAAAAAATGGAGGATGTTTGATGCATACACCCCAATCAAATCTCAAATCCAAAATGCTTGATCGCAACACGTGTTTGGCTTGAAACAGTATGATCAAATCAGACCCCAGATGCGCTCAAAGAATTAATAATCTAACGGGATATATTAAAATAAGAAAAGCGAAAAAAGGGAGCCTTGGATCCGGTTTTTAAGGTCACAGAGAGCAAATCCTTGGGGGTCCTCTAATCCACAAACGAAAGCTGTGGCCGTGAGGTGGTAGTGGTAGTGTTGGTGGTGGTGGTACTCGTCGTCGTCTCAGCTGTGGTTCTGGAGGTTCGGCGCCGGAGGTGTTGGTGGTGCCGGCGGCGACTCAAAACCCATGATGCGTTGGCGATCTCGGAGCCCTCCATTTCCGGAGTTCTAGGTTTGCTCGGTGATCGGAAGAGGTCCTACGATGATATCTTTGGAAAGAAGGTTCTGGATCTTTTGAGCTGGTTTGGTCCGATCCGTGTGTTTTTGTTGCTGCGGTGTAGCTGGACAGGTTGGTTGTTCTTTGGATTTCTTGGATCCACATTTTTGATTGTTCGTTTGGGTTTGGAATGATTGTGCTTTTCAGGTTCTTCAATCGGTATCCTTAGGAAAGTTACTTTGTTGTTGATGTTGTGCTTTAGATTGTAATTGGTTTTGGAGGTTGTGGTTGGATGCGCATGGATTGTGTGTAATAGCTACGATTTTTATGGAAGATTGGGAAGAAGAAAAGAAAGCTTTGATTTTTGGGTGATGAATTAAATTTAGAAGAAATTGCATTTTCGATATTTTCCTCAGTGATTACTAGCCTAACCTTGTAAATGCTTAGAATTTTGAAAGTAAGGTTTTGTTTATTTAGGTGTAACATGTTTCCCGACGATAAATATCGAAAATATTTCTAATGAAAAATCGGACCCTGAAGATGATGTCGAAAAGGTTTTCAGGTGTTTCGTTGGTTTACCCGTTGCTTCACTGGAAACAACCCAATTCCGAAGACCGAGTCTCTCTCACCACCGCGCCCACTACCAGAAACCATCAAAAATAATATCACAAAACCACTTTTTTCCGACGTTCGTGTGTTATATTTGGGTTGACACTGAAATCATTTCTGTTTACCAATATTTTCTGCCTGCAATCAAACACCGAAAAATGCAAAGAAGCATTTTTTGGAGAACATATTATGCGAAACAAACATTTTCTGCCTGCATAAAAAATGGAAAATGTCCAAAAAAAATTTGGCAAAATATATTATGCCAAAACAAATAGCCTAATTCTAACTCGAATCTCTATTCAGAACGATTGAAAAGAGAAAAGGAAACTACAGGCTTAGATTTGCCTACTCAATAGAAAACTGGTAACATTGAAGAGCTATCTTTTCAAAATTTCCAGAATGGTTTCAACCGGTTTGTAGGTTTTTGTTGTATCTTATGTGGGTTTTCTTGGTTTGCAGTTGGATATTGAAGGAGACGGATTAATGTGATACATTAAGATGTCCCTTAAAAGCATTGTTCGTGAGCTGCGGGAGATGAAGGATGGAATGGGGAGCATGTCAAGGCGAGGAGGGGAAAGAAAGTATTGGCATAGAAAGTCAAGGTCGCATATTGCTCCTGATCAAACGCCACTACCCTTATTGGAACCAATTCAGCAGGGCCGGTGGTCAAATTTACCACCCGAATTGCTGTTGGACATAATCCAGAGGGTAGAAGAGAGTGAGACCTCATGGCCTGCTCGAAGAGCCGTTGTCTATTGTGCTTCAGTTTGTAGGTCATGGAGGGTAATCACTAGGGAGATTGTCAAAACTCCTGAGCAATGTGGGAGGCTCACGTTTCCTATCTCACTGAAGCAGGTAGTGCTCTTTTCTTGTTCTTATGCTCTTTTTGTCTTTTTTTGTCTTTTTTTTTTTTTGGTGGAGTTTGCGTTTTGTCATCCTCATTTACTCTTTTTGTGCTTATGAATAGCCGGGCCCTCGAGAGTCTCCAATACAATGCTTTATCAGAAGGGACAGAGCCACTTCTACATATTTTCTGTTCTACGGTCTGGTGCCTTGTGAGTTATTATCTTTTTGTCTTATTTTTTCAATAAATTTAAGCTTATGAACCTTGACATTATTGCTTGAGAATGCTGAACTGCTGCTTTTGATATCTGGAATTTTGAGTTTTACAATGCTGGTAGAAGTTGTGTACATAAATGATTATTGTCTCTTTTTTGTGTACCCTGTTTCTAAAGAATTCAGTAAAAGGAACTTAATATAGATGCGTCAGATTTCGAAATATAGATTTAAATAATTGTATGGGAGGAAACTAGTGATAACGCCCAGGATAACCCTATTTTTTTTTTCTCCTTCGGGAATTCTGTTGTCTAAAATATCAGCTTGATGAAAGGTATCAATTGAATGATTTTGATGGGACAAAAATATATCATTTCCTATGTGGTTCTCACTTATGATCTTATTAAACTGACAGCCGAAGATGAGAGTGATAAATTGTTGTTAGCAGCCAAAAAGATCAGAAGGGCAACAAGCACAGACTTTGTTATATCTTTGGTTGGGGTTGATTTTTCTCGGGCCAGCAGTGCATATGTTGGTAAATTGAGGCAAGTCTTGTCCATTGCAGTTGCTACCTACCCTTTTGCCATCACTTCTTCATTCATTTCCCCTAACATTTATTGACAAATTTTTTCCAGGTCTAATTTTTTGGGTACAAAGTTTACCATATATGATAGCCAACCTCCATGTGAAGCCACAGTTCAACTAAGTAGTCGCTCCAGTCGAAGATTTCATTCTAAGCAGGTATCTCCAAGAGTACCAGCATGTAACTATAGTGTCGGGACCATCTCCTACGAGCTCAACGTGCTTCGCACCAGAGGGCCAAGGAGAATGAATTGCGCCATGCACTCCATACTTATGTCTTCTATTGAGGAGGGTGGAACTGCTCCAACACCAACTTCATTCCCACACTCTTTTGATGAGCTCCAAACTCTTTCTTCTCCCATACCAGTTCTGAAAGGAAAGGATTCAATCATAGATTTCAGCTCCACAAGCCTCTCAGAGCCACCGGCGGTGTCAGTCCGGGGCTCAGGAGAGCCACTTGTTCTTAAAAACAAGGCTCCTAGATGGCATGAGCAGCTGCAGTGCTGGTGCTTAAACTTCAGAGGACGGGTTACAGTTGCTTCTGTTAAGAATTTCCAGCTTGTGGCAGCTGTTGGTCCATCCCACAATGTTTCAGCTGCAGAGCAAGAAAAGGTAATCTTACAGTTTGGAAAAATTGGAAAAGACATCTTCACCATGGATTATCGCTACCCACTCTCTGCCTTCCAAGCCTTTGCCATCTGCTTGAGCAGCTTTGATACTAAACCTGCCTGTGAATGAAATTCATGTTGCCTGGAGATCTTGATCTCCATTTGCTGAATTTCTCTTCAAATTTTGGGAATAGATATATGCTCTTCCTGAAAGTTCATCATGCATGGCCGTTCACAGCCGAGAATCTTGTGCATCCAGTAGTTTTTTCTTTCCCCTGCGGGATTTGACTTGTATGTTCTTCCACTCCTTGGCACTACTGAAATTAAATTAAAAAATAATTTAAGTGAATTATGTCTATAAAGTTGAGTGGTGGTAGTAATATATTTCCGTGGTCATTTCTGCTTCTCATCCTCGTGGATTTTATGGCTTTCGGAATCAGTTGGAGCTTGACTCCTGGTTGTGCCTCTAGTTCTTCCTCTAGGCTAATTGCTTTTAGGTGTCTTGGAATCTTTGCTGGGTTTTAATTCCATTTGCAATCGGGTATTTTCTCATATGAGATGGTTAATGTGTTAGAATCAGTAATTGTCATCCTATCTTTGGATTTTGGTCAGGGTCCGATTCATTTTACGGTTTCAAAACGTGCGATTTAAAATGTCGTGATTTTAACGGAGTGAGTTATCACTAAAAATTGTAAGTTTGATATTTTAAATTGAGAATTTTTGAATTTTGAAGTGTAATTGCAAAAGTAATAAAAGTTTAAAGAGGTTAAATGATGTTTTTCCTTAAATTTATTTGTTAAATTATATTTTCAATTTCTTTTATCACGTGATATTTATCATGTCAGCCACGTAAGTTTATAAGAAAATTGTAGGAAAAGATGGAAAAGATATAGTCCGAACATTTTCTTGAAAGAAAATTTAAGGCGAGTGTAGTAAACTTCGAAAAAAAAATCCATCCGCTCCCTAAACAGTGTAATTAAATAGTAAAAGTATTCATTGAAGTTTAGGTTAAAGTCCGAAACAATAAGAATTCTTGTAGAAAATGTAGGGCTGAAATCAAGTTAAAGGAGTATCAAAGAATATGAATTGAAAGATCTGCATATTATCTTACTTGCTTTGATTGGTGATGTGCGGCACCTTTTCTGGGTGACATAATCTTTGTTTGGAAAACAACTTTAGATTCTTTGTTTATTTGGGGGTAAACAAATAGAATCTCTCTTTAATTTATTATTTATGGTTATTTTATTTCTGCGTAGAATCTTGTTTCTAGTGATGGCAAAAGAGTTTGAGTGGGATTTCCAGGCTCAATGCATCAAACTGAGAGCTCAGTAGGCTCAATCAAATCATTTTTTAATTGCAAATTAGTTCCTAAACTTTTAAGCCCTTGAAAATCCAAAAGAAAAAGAAATTAAACAATTGTTTGAGGATAGTATCCCCTAAGAATTCGGGAAGAAAATGAGAGTGCAATGTGGTGCTTAGGTGGACTAAGTAGGTGGGCCTTGCATTTCGGAGACTGCTTGAGGCTCACGAGCCTTGCACCTTACTCTCATTCCTAGTCCAAATTTTAAAAAATTTTAGGGAACCTTGTTCATTATTTAAAGTTTTGACCTAAGAATCGCTTGTTAGATTTTATGTTTGCTAATTTAATGTCAAAATTAAATTGGTTGTAAGTCTAGATTTAGTGATTAGGTCGGGACTTCAATGGGTGTTCAACTGCATGCTTGAAAAGTGTAGAACAAAACCTGCTGATCGCAAGTTAGTCGATAACCATTCGAACGTGATCTTTAAGGCATTTCAAGAACTGAGATCTAAGAGCTCCAATCGCAACCATATTGTAGGGAATTCGAAGCATGTCTTTCATGTTGTTGAAATTCAAGCTTTTGAGAGGCTTGGCCGCAATAACAATCCCAACATGATCAAACTAACGTTTGTTACAAGAGCTACAAAGGTGTTCGGTTGCAAGCTAGGACGTAGAGGGTTCAAACACAAAGGGAATTGAACTAGATCCAAAATGCTTGATCTCAATACCGACCATATCACGTTCGAACACCGATCCCTCTGATTGTGTTTTTCAAACACTAAGTTTCACCTAAACCTTAATATTTTTTTTTTCCCAGAGTCTATATAAACATCCTTATGTATGATTTTTCATAAGATCCTGAAGCATTATTTTGCATTCTTGGAGAGAACTTTAGAACTCTTATGCCTTCATTCTAATACCTATCTCTGATCTTTGTTTAAACCATAAAATCACAAAAACAAACCTTCAGCCACTAGAGTTTTAGGGTGCAAGAACAAACTTGGTAGAAAAATTGACAAAAGTTTTAAAGTTACTGTGGTAGAGACAAACGGGTTGTTTGTTATGGTACATATTAGGTTTGATTACAAAATTTTTTTAAGTATAAACTGTATATAATTTAATTATTTTATAGTGAAAAGTTTTTTGAGTTTAGTTGTCTCAAAGTAGTTTTACTTTTGAATAATTCTTCAAAAAGTTTTTACTTCATCAATTTATTTATTACTTTACATAATTTTGATGATATTGTGTGTAATTTAATTTTAATCGGTAGTGATTATTGCAAAACACCTATTCATCCCCTCCCTCTCTAAGTGTTGTTTGGAATCGTTAGACAAATTTGAACACCATGAAATGTAAATCCCCATGAAATGCATTTTAGTTTGTGGTGGCCAACGGGACGCTGGTTCATTATTCTTATTGCTTTCCGATGATGCAGTCATCACATTTGTTTCCCACTATGAATTCTGGTACATGCTTTACAAAATGAACTGGGCTTTTGCAATTTTTAGGCATATAGACTTTATAAGTAGATCATATTTTAAGTTGCCCATTCCATGAAAATATTGGACATAAATTTTCTACAAACTGGTTTGTAGAAAAATCCTACAAATCAGCTTGTAAAAGTGACATGTGTCCTTTAAGCATGTGAAAAGCACATGTTTTATTATTAATGCTATTAAATTTCATATGTTTTATCATTAATGCTATTAAATTAGCATATAAGAAGCATATGTTAATAATAAAACATGTGCTTTTTACATGCTTAAAGGACACAAGTTACTTTTACAAGCTGGTTTGTAAGAGTTTCCTACAAACCAGTTTGTAGGAAATTTCTGTTCGAAAATATTTAATCAATAATAGTTGAATTAGATTGAAGGCCACTAAAGCTACAATCTCTAGCGTAGATTTGGCAATTACGGAATTTAATTTTCAAGTTACTTGCCCAAATACAACATAGAGCATGCCCTATAATTAGGAATAACAATTCGAGTTCATGTGTTGGATTTGAATCGTATCGAGACATGGGTATAAAACTATATAAGTCAACCTCAACCCTAATTTGATCTATTTAATTAAACGGACCAAACCCCTCAATCTTAATCCGACTAATATAATTAAACAGGTCACCCTTCAACCCTAACCCACTAATTTTGTATTGGGTTCGCAAATCGTATCAAAATTGCTGGCACTACCTATAATGCCTTTACTTCAAGTTTAGATGTAATGGCTTCACTCATCTAAAATAAAAAGGAAAAAAAAAACTTTAATCATGGCGTTTGCATTCAGAACCCTACTGATATAAGCTGCAACTCTTCTGATTTCAAGAGCATGCAACAAACACTAACAAGGGAATGAGCAGGAAATTTGTAAACGACCTAATTAGGCAAAGTAAGACCTCGTCAGTGGAGTATTTTTGCACTCTCGGTATAAAACTTGAGTGCAAAGTAACAAAACCAAGTTCCCATTGTCTTTTCCGAAGATGTCAGAGATGTCATGAGGATTAAGAAATACAAAGCAACTTGGAGAAAACGGCCCCAGATTCAAACTATTGACACTTCTTGTAACCAGGAACCAAAAAACATTGCTCTAAATCTTTGGTATTGAAAACATAAAACGTACTAGTTATACATGGCTAGAGATACATACTCATGGTTCTTAATATGATCTGGCTACTCATGCTTGCTTCACACCTCGGTTCAACACAGTTTTTATGAGGTCACCTTTCTCATCTCACGCAAGAGTACGTAATGAACTCCCTTGAAGTAAAGTGAAATGGTTGATGCGGAATAGGGTTCCTGCAATTCAAATTTAAATAATCTATCTGGTTATGTTATTAATGGTCCATAATTGATGAACAAAAAGTATAAGGAGACGCACGGTCGAGGCCCGTAAAGTTTGATCTGGCGCACATGAGTATCCCTCCCATTCAGATGGTTTGACAACACAGCAATTTGCAACATAAAAGTGTTGACAAAAGTTTCCCTGCCAAACATTTTGGAGTAAAGAAGTTTACACTACGAAAAGTCAGTGCAGACAAGTACAAACAAACCACACAAGATCAACACATCCCAATCACTTCAAGGACGAGAAATATAAGCACTCTCATGGAGAAGTCACATAGTAATCAACTTTCACTTAGCAACTGCAAAATATAGAAATGTTATCCTAAAAGTATAGAAAAGGAATTGCCTTCCAGTCATGTTTCTCTTTGGCACTGCACCGCATCTTAGATCCTAAACGAACTCAGTAAAACTTATGACACTAGATTTTTTTTTTCTTGATAACAAGGAACCTCTCCAAAGCAGGGCCCTTTGGACCCACCCCTGCATAGTAAAGTAAACCCTGGATTATGGATACCTGCATTCGGCTTCAAACAACAGGTATTGATTAAGTTCGGACTCGAACACAAGACCTCAAGGTATAATACCGTTGAGGCTTCCATTCGAGCTAACCTGTGCAGGCTAAAACATATGACACTGAATGATTTGATAGAAATGGATGTGCTAATCCAATGCAGGGGTTTGTGGGGCTTGTGTTCTTTCATTTAGAGGAGGGGGACAATTCAGGGAACAAATACATTGTAAGAGACAAGGAAAACCATAATTAATTCTTAATTTCTTAAGTTAGTAAAATAGAATATCCGTAACCACGTCAACAGGGTGTGAAAGGATAGCTTATGGGTCTTGAATACATCCACAACGTGCTTTGAGCTAAATTCGTACATAGTTGCAAATGATATAAAAAAGCTTCGAAATAAGATCTACTACCCACTTGTAACTCAAAACTGCTTGAAACCGACAAAAGAAATAGAAGAACAATTTGCGAATGTTGAAAGAATAAAGGCAAAAGTAGTACATGTAAATATGGCTTCAACCGCTTACCTAGGATCATTTCCAGACAAGGATAGATAAACCCAACCGCTAGGCTTGTCAAGTTCCATAGTTTTTATCTCCTAAAACATTTGCAGAGAGCACAACAAGATTAACCAACAATGTTGATTACTGCTGCTGTCAATATGTTCCAAATCAAAGATTATTAACTTAATCCAAAACCAGAGAACTTACTTTCAAGTTGTGGAACCCATCACCCGAGCGAATGGAGATCTTACTCGGCGTGTAGCTCTCATCAAGCTTGAAATCCACATAAAGAACAACTAACTTCAAAAACAACAACAATCCCATTAATTTCCATTAACCCACAAAAACAATTTGAGAATCAAGCGAAAATTTGAGATCACAATCTGCATCTCACATACTTGAAGCTTAACTTTCTTTTGGAACTGAATATTAACCAAATGAGGCTGCGCACCATCTGATCTGAAACCCAAAAAGAAAACACTAATTAGGGTCTCAAAAAGAGAGAGAAATCAGAGAGATTGATCCTGTTGGGTGGGTGTGTGTGATCAATTACTGCCAATAGGTTTCGATGTTGTCGTCGCGGAGAGAGCTGACGCCATTGCCGGGCTTGCAAGAGCTGACACTCCAAGCGGCCTTCTTTCCCAGTTCTCGAAGGTCATCTTCCACTATCAGCACATGATTCCCACCGATGACCTTCCCTTCGTCTTCTCCCTCCGACGACTCCGTCGCCATAGCCTAACAGTTACCTTCGCTCTGGACCCTAATTTTGACAAAGAAGCTTATTGGAACTGCAAACTTTCGAGAGGAAGGTTAGGTTTACAAAATTTTTTTACAAAAGTCATATGGCACAACATGATTTGGGCACAACATAATTGGATAGAAGAAAAATTCAAATTTTAAAATATCAAATATCCAATCATATAGTGGCACGTCATTTTATAAGAGTTTTTTTTGCCTAACATTCCTCAACTTTCGAACATTCAAAAGCCTAAAATTACTATTGCAGTTAACGTCGTGAATGTTTCAAATTTTTTATTCTTTTTAAAAAGTTATTTTTATTATTACTTTGTTGGAAAATATTTTTAGTTTATTGCTTTTTTTTTTTTTCTACGCAATTTTTTATTGCTTAATTGGACTACCAAAATAATCTTGAAGATAATTTTTATTGTTTAGCTTCCAGTAAAATTTATTACCACCACCACGCACAGGAAATAATCTGAATCGAAAATTCACTAAAAGGAAATCTTTTTCTAGTGATTTGTAATTACATAAAATATTCAAAAAAAATAAAATAAAATATCATAAGAGACATTTTACGTTGAAATAAATATAATATCAAAATTTATTTTATTTTGTAAGGATGGATAACTAAAATATAACCTTGAATTTACGGTTCTCAATTTTATTAAAGGACTAAGCTTTTTTTATTAATTTTGCCCCCACCTAAAATGCTAGTTTTGGCCCCTGGTCATTTAGGTGCATCCAACTCTTTCATTTTGCTAAGGTCTTCAATTCAAAAACTATTGTCCCTCTTCTCATTTTTACATGTCTAAATGCATGTTTCCTTTTCGAAAAATCTCTTACTTTGCTTCGTATTTTGATGATTATGCTTAGAACTGTATAGAATAGAGACATGATGAGAGCCAAACAAGTTAATTTGCCACCATCACATGTAGCTTACATAATAGAGAGTAAAAAAAAAGAAATGAAAAATGATTAACAGGAGAGTTTCTGAAATTTGGGTTCGTACAATTTATGCTGATTTGGTGGCCTTGGCCTCCATGGAGGCAATTATAGTATGAGAAATTATTCTTTTCTAACTTTATGATTAACTTCCGTTCAATTCTTGTAAATTTACTATTGAATTTGTAAGTTTTACAAATCTAATGGTAAATTTGTAAGAGTTAGATGAAAAAAAATATGAGCTTGAAAGGCTAGAAGTAGTAGCTACTTTCACTTAATCAACAGTGTTCAAAATAAAAAAAAGCAGTCACATTTTAGCTTATGTGGCCTGACCGACGGGCCAAATTATTAAGAAAAAACAGAGGTCGAGCCAAAAGTTAAAAGGAAGGGAATGCAAAGAAAATTATTAAGTATGAAACCTCGAGTATGATATAACTTTCACTATTCTAGAGTTTGTTAACTTAGAATTTTATGTTCGGATACCTTATTAAATCACAAATTATCTTTAAAATTTAAGCCGATAAAAAATAATAAATTTGATCCTTAATTAATATTCTAATAGAGTCTTATGCGTAACATTAAATCAATATATATAGAACAGTGTTACACGGTAAATACAAGACATGATAAAAATAGATGTTATGGAGGATTATTGCCTACGATTTCCTTGTCCAATTGACTGTCTTATCCAATGGCTTTTCTCTTCCACAGAATAAGTAGATTTCGCAGCCAAACTAATTAAGTTCATCCGACAGAGCAACAACTAGTGGGCCAATTAGTCACAATCACCTACCCTTTTCATCAGCCCCACCCCTCCTTCCTTGCCCCTACAATGCTTTACTGTCTCTAAAGATACTTCTCGAGTCTTATCTTCTTTCATTATCCGGCTTTCTGTGATACCTCTGGTGTGGTCCTCCTTCCCCACCATCTATTAATTTGGTCACAAGAGAAAAATCTTTAGTCATTGTCATGCAAAGGTATAATATCTTATGCTTACTCCACAAGGATAACAGCATTACCATAAAGCGACCATACATGTAACCAACCAAAAAAAATACATATTTACAAGTAAACTATCAGATTCACATATATTTTGGATAAAATCCTCTGAGATGGTCATTATTAGGGTCGACAATTACATCTCCAGCTTTAGACTGAAATGTCCAGGGTTAGGAGTAATAATTCGGATTTGCAAGTCAGGTTTAGGTTGTCTCAAGTCATGAATATAAAATTATATAGGTCAACTATACCTATTTAATTAAACGAGTTAGACCCCTCAATCCTAACCCACTAATTTCATGATAGGTTCGTGTTTGATTCGCAGATCATATAAAAAATTGACAACCCTAAATGTCACGTGTTAAGTTCATGTCATATCAAAGTATGAGTATAAGACTATTTTATATTATATCAAATTTCGACTCATTCAATTAAACGAGTCAAATCCCTCAACCCCAACTCACTAATTTCATATTGAATTGATATTGGGTTTGCAAGTTGGTAAAAAATTGTTAGCTCTATTCAAGGGTGAGGGTTGCAAAAGAACTAGTTCACTAGCACTCCTTGTTTTTCAAGTAGTGAGGAGGGAAAGCTGATTAAGGCAGGTTTGCCCCCATCAAGATCATTTTCCCCTGTAACCTTTGTGTATAATATTGAACTGAGGAAGCAAAATACATAAAGAGAAAACAAAATTCATGTGTAATGCTACCTGTGCATGAAGGGGCTGCTGATCTTCCTTAATGAAACCCCACATTATAAGGCCTTGGCACATCACTTTCCCAAGTTGGAAAGGATTGAACTTGCTGCAATGCAATTAAAAACACGTAAGATATAACAGCATGATAAAAAGCAAAGAGGGTAGTTTAAGCAATTACAGAGAAGCAGGATGAGTCTGGATATAGTTCTGGGACAGTTGCAGAAGAGCTTGTCAGCACATCTAGTTCACAACTTGTGTTTCCTTGTTCAACTGGATTAAGCTGAAGGTAAGGCAAATTGGCGACTGCTGATGGCCTAGTGGCTGTTGGAAAACTGGTGATGTAAGCAGGAAACTTCGTTGCATAATTATTTAAGCACAAAGTCAGTTACAGAAGAAATGGCAATTTTCCCATTTAACAAAACCATCATGGTGGTGGATCAATAAGCAAAGGAGATCACAAAAGCAATTTCTTCCTTACCTCTTTCACAAAGAAGTTATCAGTGTTGAGTTCTAGCTTCGGATTTAAAGCAGCAAGCTTCATTGACAAGAACTGCATGTAATCAAATTCCACTTAATAAAGTATCGAACACAAAATTTACAAGGTAGATAAGTTTCAATTACCTCGACTTGTCTTTGGAGAGATTGAACGTAGTTGATGATTTCGTCAAGCATACCAGCCCTGCCCAGGATTCTGCTGCAACCAGGAACCAAATCTTGCAAAACTTTCATCTTCTTATTCATCTTTTCCCTTCTTGCCTGTACATCATTGATAGACACAATATAATTCTGAAGGGCGATTCGCCTTAATTAACAAAATTGATCTTTTTCCAACATACCCTTTCTGCTAAACTATGGCTGTCAGTGGCCTGCCCTCGTCTCGCCCGCACATGAATGTAATCGGGCTTGGAATTCTCCTTTGAAGTATCTGCTGAAGTTTCTCCACAGCTTTTCTCACTGACCGCAGATTCCGCTCCTTCTGCATCTCCTTTGATCCTCTTGTCTTTACATTCCTCTGAGTCTGCTACAACAAACTGAACACCAAAAGTCAAAAGCGTTTATTTCCATTATAGGTGCTTTTTAACAACTAACAACCCTGCGTTCGAAGCAGTAATTTTCCCGAACTTTGGAATAAAGTGAATGAAAGAAAGAAACAGTGAAACACACCTCTGCTTTTCTCTTATTCAACCTGTCTTTGTCAATAATAACAAATTCCATCTCCTCCACCACCACCGCCTTTTCATTCATCTTAGCCGCCTCTACCGCCACCGGCAGAGACTGCTCCGGATGAAAAGTTAAAGCGCTACTCCTACACTCCGGCGACACAAAACCCAAGTCTTTTCCACCTACAGCAAAATTATTATCACCCAAATGCACTTCAGCATTAGCTGACGGATCTTCAAGCAACAAGTTGTCAGTGATCAGACTGCGATGCCGAGGCGTGACGTGGGATTCAATGGAAATGTTTGAGACGTTGGAAACATGGTGTTGTTGAGGTTGATGAAGCTTGTCTAGCCATTCCAACATTGCTCCCTGTCTATCCAGCACACTCACTTCCGTACTGTTTCCGACAGAGTTTTCCAAGGAGTTTAACAAACAATTTAACATCTTTGGTAAACCTCCGGTCTCGTATATTGCCGACGAGAGCACCAATTGTGGGTCGGTGTTCTTTGTGGAGTTGCTCTACTTGTATGTATATATAAAATAGCCAAATCCGTAAAAAAATAAAGAATTATGGAACTCAATTTGTGTATTAGTAAATAATATTAAAAAATATATAACTTTTATATTATTTAAAAAAAAATTAATAAAAAACATTCTTCATAAATACTTAGACAAAAATAAAGACTAAACCCATGTTTTACTTAAAAGGACACACTTGTTGCTATTTTTACATTCATTTTAAAAAATTAACATATTTTAAAAGAAATATCCTCTTAACTTAATTTGATAGAAAACTTTATCCTTACGCTTTGCCTTTACAAGGTCACTTCTTTTTTCACTTTTATTATTTTTTAGATAATTAATCACCTTGTTTTCAAACTGATTTTCTAAGATCAGTTAACAGTCGTTGTCAATATGATGCAAAAAAAAAAAAAAAAACATTTTTTGTCCCCCATATTATATGATATTTCCGATGACAATAAAGTTGGATCTCACACACTAAATTTACACCTGGTGACTTAATGCCTGCATTATACATAATTTGCTCCAGCTAAAACCCAATTACCAAAAGTTATAAAAAAATAAAAAATAAAAAAAAAAAAAAATAAAAAAAAAAACCGAAATACCAGTTATTTTTATTCTATTTGAAACTCTACTACCAAACATTATAATTAATACAAATCGACATTTCTCCTTCTTCTTATCAAAAAGTGTTATTTAAACCAATCCAGATTCATTTGAAAAATTCACGAAACCAAATATTGTTTATTTTTCTTAAATTATGTTTTTATTAATTAATCTGAGTGTCACACGGGTATTGTGCACTATAAATGAAAATGTAAGCCTCAAGCGAAGAGGTCTTGAGGATCCATCAAGTAGGAGTGTCTTTTTTTTTTCTTTTTCTAAAATTAAACTTGGCCCCTATAGAAATCCTGATTTCGTGCTTAGATAAAAAGTTACATCATTGGCATAAGCATTCCACTAAAATAGAGTAATCGTGTAAGCGTCCTGCTTGCCAAAGGAGATTGTTTGAACAAAGTTGGTGATAATACCAAACCGCAATAATATTTGGAGGGACAAGATCACATTAGGTTTGATGGGGACTTAGGTTGAAGATACAAGGGCCCATACTGTTGTGGTCAAAGAAATTGCATATCTGGTAAGAAACAGACTCATAAAAGAAAGGGTCGGGGACTGTTGGGAGGATCTCTACCCACTTCATGTGGGTGTGTCCCCATTTGCACTTGCTGTTGCCTTCGCCCATTAAGGCTCCACCCTCGCCCACAGCACATTATCTCATAACAGGATCCTCACCCTCGCTCACAGCATATTTGTGTTTTTGTTTTTGTTGTGTTGAATTTGCCAGGAAAAAAAAAAACCAAAAGTAAAACACTCCATTTGTCAAAATTTTAAGCTACACCCTCTAGTATATATACATATATAACAGCAAATACATCATGAAGTAATAATTAAATTTAAAGCTAGCAAATACTACATGTTGAGAATCAATACTAGAGCCTAAAAAACCATCCACCCACTAACCCTAAAAACTATACATGACGAAATCATTGGTCCATTCCATATAAACAGAATCTCTACAGGCTAAATCTTCAGCCACCACTAGGTTAAAAATGAGCTGAAGGAAAAGCTTCATTTCTTCTTTCTTGTGACAAGAGAAGAGGGTTTTGAGAACATCGACATCCTTCCAAGAAATCCAGAAGCCTTTGTTGATTTCCTTTCTTTAGAGGGATTTGTATAGTCTATAGAAGCATCAATATAAGGTCCAGGGCACTCTCGATCATCATCATACTTGACATCTCTTAAGCACCGGAGCAATTCCAATGCACTTACCCTGCCCTTGTCATTGCCATTAACAGATATATCAACAAGAGCAGGAATGACACCCTCATCCATGACCAACCGACAATACTGAACACGTTGAGAGCACAGTGAAAGGAGAACAGCCACTGCGTTTTCTTGATCCTCGTGACTGCCAGTCACAAGTAGTCCAGCAACCGAAGTAATGCATCCATCAGTTTCAGCAACAGAAACCCTAGCCTCTTCTATACTGCTCAAGTTTTTCAATACAAAAGCACACTTGCCTGCAAGAGTGCTATCAACTAAGAAAGGAACCAATTTTGGGATGCAATCCAAAGATACAATGTGGGAACAAATGTCACTATTTGAGGACAAATTGCACAGAATTTCAACTGCGAATTCCTGGAAATCTCTGTTATTAGAGTCAAGCATCTTCAGGATGGACGTTAAAGCACCAGATGCTTCAATTTTAGCTCTACAATACGGATGGCCAGACAACACTTTCAATATCTCTAGAACTTCTTTTGTTATTTCTGAATTGATAAAAGTGGCCAAGACACTAAATGCTTCTTCATGCAAGTACGAGATACCACTTCTGCATAAAGCAAGACAAAGTAATGATATTATTATACAGGAGCCCATGCATGAAGAAACATGTTCGTAGATTATAGTCAACAATTTATCGAGGACAAAGACTTACAGAAGAAAACAACAATTTTATGGTTCGAATTGTCAAATAATATGCAATTCCATGTGGAAAAAGCTAGGGACACAAACTGACTCAATGTCTTATAAAAATCCTATTATATAAACTGGCTAAATATATTGAATAGTGACTCTTCCCTACTAAGTCAGAACACGATAATTCTCAATTTATAAGGAACCAGGTCATGTATTGAACTGGCCACACCAGTTAATGCATATTAACACGATAAGAATCACCTTAAATTAAAAGATATCAGTTGCACCTGACCGGAAGCAAGGGCAGAACTAGCATTTGGAGTTTGGGGAGTAAAACTAAAAAGTAACAAATTTTTTTTTAGGGGGGGGATGGGGGGGTGGGGATTTTAATTTAAAGATGATAGAGTATTTAAAAAAAAAAAATAGGGGAAAACATGGAGGCTTTGGGGGGGCTGAATCCGCCCGACCTGAAGCCATTGTAACTAGTATCAATCAACAGGAGAGTAAATTACCTGTCTTTGCTCACAAATGCCAACAACAACTGAGATCCAGCTTTTTGAGCTTTTACATCACACTGTTCGCGTGCATCCTTCAAAAATCTAACAAGTGGTTCAACAAAATTGTCATATGACGTTAATTGACAAGCTTCTTCGTTGTAATCCAGATACTTTTTGACATTTTCAACAACTTCACATTGGGATTCCCATTGAAGTCCAGCTAGTTTAGATAGAAATTCCAAATCTTCCTCATGAATATTTCCATAAGATTGACATTTGTGCTCATGTTTTGTCGGCACAGGAATCAAGTTTAAGCCATCTGCTATCCTATTGCGGGATGAATCCGAAGTGTAACTAGTGTCTAAAGATCCAAGTGACATATTGCTGATATCCATCGGGAGACGTAGATCATTCATAGAACTGCCAAAGCTAGCAATGGAAGAGGAGGAAATTTCCCAAGAGTGAAGGACTTGTTGTGGCATAGTTGGGTCAGGAATGGTGACTCCATACCTCATGCACCACTTTGATATTAAATCCTTCATGGCCGTGTTTGGAGTCAATGACAGATGGGCCAGTTTCATTTTTGTCTTTGGACATGTATCATTACCCTCATCAAACCACTTCTGTATGCACATCCTCTCAAATGTTTGTCCAGATGCAATGACAACAGGATCATATATCAATCTTGAAGATATAGGACACTTAAATTCATCAGGAGGCATAGTTCTCCTTAGGATGTCGACTTGAGCCTCATGATGCCCATTTCCTATACGTGATTCCACATCAACAGACTGGCTATATGTAGAACCCTTTCTGCTGTTCTCAAAAGCAAGTGCTCCTTCATTCTGAATACGGTCATTACTCGATTGCTCTTTCTGGATTAAGTTTCCATATTTCTTCAATAGATACAAAAGATATTTTAAAATCTTCGTTTTTCTTGGATCACTATCACCAACTTTATCAAGCTGCTTCTTGATAGATCGTTTCTCTATCAAGATAGCCTTTGGGGATGTAATTTGAAGTGTTGAAGCTGCCAATTGAAGAGCTCTAACTTGAGAGTTTTCCATTGAATCTGATGCAGAATCGCCCTGATGGAGCAATCCTCGCAAAGCCTTACCAGTCTCTTCTTCAGATGAGCTCAGGGTAAACGTTGCTCTCCTAAGATCATCCATGATGTGAGAGATCTGTAAATGTCATTTCATCATTAGCTGCATGAAGTAACTCAGGCTCAGAATTTTTTTTTTTCCTTTCTTTTCTTTTTCTTGTTTTTTTTTTTTGGAAGAAAGAAAGGAAGAAACTATGGAGCAAATATAGGGTGGGATTGAGATAGGTTGTCACCCACGAAGTTTTTGAACCATGAAAACCCCGATTAGAAGAATATTGCTGGGAAGTAAACCATGGAGTGAAGCAGGCTTTATAGTTTCTCTGTGAGATGGTTTCTAGGTTTTTGCATATGTGAAGAGGGGGGAGAGAAGAGAATAATTAACAACTCGATTGAAATCAGGTAAAATTGGGAAATGGGGTTGCATCCCTTTAAATAGTTCCAATTGTGGGCATACAAGCATCAGAAACCACAGAATCACCTAATGGGATCAGATACACCCATATAACTAGCACTTTCAAAATCAAGTGAAGTGGTTGGGTTAATATACAATGATTACTATTAGCATGTCTATAGACCAGGGAACAATATTATTGTATGTTTTGGAAGAAAAAAAATATAACTGAGGAACTGCTCTGATAACATTATCTTGTAATAATTTCTTCTTGTATCAATATATATGCATCCACTACCTGATCTTTCTTTTTCTTTCGGTTGCCTGTGGAGGGAATTGAAAAGGAAAAAAGAAACAAAAAAATAAAGCTCAAAAGGGTGCACAATTTGACGAACCTCTGCAGCCAACTCAGGTTGAACCATAGTTTTAATTTGGCCTAAACGTTGCTCCAACAGGTTCTTTACTTTTTGACATCGCGAGACTACTGCATCCCCTGTTATTGCCTGCAAGTAAATTGCAGTCCTTATCAGCTATGGACTGAGATTCAAATATAAAAACAATATTGAAACAACAATTCCGCTTATCCATGAAGAACAAAGGCTTGTTAATTCCATCAGTTGGAGACAGGTACTACATGTGACAACAGACGAGCAAGCACTCTAACACACATACGCATGCACTTTAGACAAAGGAAAAAAAAAACAATATGGAGGAGCAAGCTTATTGAAGTGCTCATCAACAGCAACACTCTAGATCATGCTTTACATGCTTTACTGCAAGTAAAGTTCCATTTGCTAACAGCAGAAGACAATGGCGGAGCCAGGGGGCGAGAGGGGATAAATGACCCCCTTGGCCCGCCTAAAAGAATTGGGAAATAAATGGGATTCAATAAATAAATGAACCCCCCCCCCAGAGGATCTGATTGGCTTTCAAAAGTATTAGGTAAATAAATGGGATTCTATATCTGGACTCCAGACATAATGCAAAAGGACAATAAATATGTTGAAATGTTTGTTCCCAAATGGTCCATTAAGAAAAAGATCACATGGTTATATTCCTTTTCTTATTGATTGCATTGTTCAGTGAATGTTAGTTATAAAAATGTTTTACAAAGTTGGATCTAGTTAATCCGTAGATTCTATGCTATTGTAAAGCAAAGAAAAGGTAGTCCTTCCACTTCTATCATTTGATATCTTAAAATATAAGCCTTCCAATTCTTTGGGAAATGCTCTCCCCTTTAAGAATGTCAACAATGAAAATTTCAAATTCTATGTAATTAAGGTTATGTTTTGTTCCCTTTCCAATAACAAGAAACATAAAAACAATAAAGAAAATATATCTTGCTTAATTTTCCTTAAATTGCAAAAAAAAAAAAAAAGGTTTTAAGTTTTCTTTTCGGTATATTACTTTCTAAGTTTCTTTCAAGAATTGGAAAATTATACCAGAGAATTCTCATATTATAGCTCATTAATTTTCTAAGATGAGTAAAAATGTATTTTAAATATGCAAGCAAATTAAAGTGGCCATATGTTCAATGTGCAAAGCATATACGACAAAGAACATAAAATATGATAATATAGTAAAAAATAAAAATTATAAAGAGAAAATATTTAAAAATTATTAAATATGATAATGTTGAATTTTTTATTTATTTCGTTAATTATATTCTTTAATCCTTTTAATCAATCTTTCTCCACTCTATCATTTAATCTTGTCCCCCCATTAACCAAAATCATGGCTCTGTCACTCAAGATATGATTAAGTAATACAAAAAGAGTTTACCAAGGATTGTTGCTAGTAGGGGTAGAATAAAACCACTACTGACACAATCAATTAGCATGAGCAGATTATCCTAATCTTCTTATCCTACTCCAGTAAACCTTATACAGGTTTTGTTCTTTAAAAGCAGCAATTTTTTCAGTTTTCCTTCTCTTCTCTTGTCCACCAGTATAGGCAGCATGGACCAATCAGAAATTGCTATCCTTAAGATCAAATGAGTAGGTTTTGTTTCCATTATTTTAGGTGTTTATGATGATTATCACTTTGGTGAAATACACCAGAAAGTTTTCACTATAACCTACTTTCTTTATCCTTAATCATTGAATAAGTTACAAACCAGGTAAAGTTTACTAGAGTTAGAGTCGCTGCACTTCTGAAGATTTAGCTTGGCTTTGTCAATTGCATTGTTTAACAAGCATAATTCCTGAATTCCTGATGAGCATCGAGGGCGAGCTGCTTCTATAGCTGGAAATATTCTTGATATCCTATCAACCAATTTCAGAAGTTCTGTGCACACTAAAAAATGCACCTGCAATCATGATCAGATACACAGAATGAGATGATGTGATGTGATATAAACATAATAGTTGAGTAAAAGCAAAGATAATATTGAAAGACACAAAATGAGCTCAGATTTAAACATCATTCCATAAGATTCCACAGGGCAACCACAGCGCTTCTCATTCTTGAGAAACAACATCCTCTCCATCAGAATAAGAAAAATCTCCATAGAAGATTTGATCAACCTCTGCCTTATGAGAAACAGCATTTTGGTGGCGAGTTTACCAGTAAAAGCTGGTTTCCCAGTTCCTATTTCACTTCAGCAACTTGGATATTTAAACCTCTGTGAAACCATTAGGAAACACAATATTTTTCTTTCAACTGAATTAGAAATTAGGCGTACCCAGGACATATTGGCCATGTTTGGCAATGGACTCTAATTCCAATGTTTGATGATTCCACTGTAGCTAAGGTGATTGTTGAGAAGGAATGTTGTAAATTTTTTGTATGGAAAAGTGAATTTTTTTATTTTTTAGTGAGTATTTTATTTGAATGGTAATAAAAAAATATTTGATGTGATATAAAAAGTAAAAAAAGTTGTTAAAAAGTAATTGATGTGATATAAAAAGTGGGAATGTTTTTTTTTTTAGAATTGGAGTAGAATTGGAGTTGAATTGGAGTTGGAGTTGGTTGCCAAACAGGCCCATTATCTTACCCATGTGATAGATGTATGAATTTTGCCAACAAACTTATCAAGACAAGCGCCAAGAAAAAAAAAAAGAAGAAGGAAGTGATTAACCCTATTATTTATGATAAATTTTTAAGTCCTCTTTTATGCATTGCTGAAGTCATCAAAAAAAAAAGTCATCAAAACACATTTATCATGCAAATACAATATAACTCCGCATTATGAAAGGACCTTCAGGATAAAGGTACCTTAAAGGAAGAAGGATCTGGCAGTTTTTCAACTACTTCAGCAACATCAGACCCCATTCAAAAGGGGATTGTCTTAGATCTGCATGCTCAAAAACAATGAAAAGTATTACTTACATGCGTTTATTACAAAAAAGTCTATCCAAGTATCTAACATAATGCATCAAATCAAGATACTGTATACATAACCATTCCACATGCAAAGCGAGAATCCAAGTAATAGAATAACATACAAAACAAAACAGCAAAGCTTCACACTTGAAACATAAACCTTAGTTTAGCAAATCCAATATACAGCATTTCCACATGCAGCACGATATATGCATGCTCTACTAGAGTTGTTCATCAAACTCACATATGCAATATACTAGAATTGCTTCTCTCTTTTTCTTGGAGAGAAGAAAAAAAAAACAAAAACAAAGCTATTGTCAACCAAATGGCAAAATGATGTAAGAAAACTCGCAAAACCACCATCTTGACTTTTATTAGAGTTGAGACTGACCAAATCTCAAAACATCTTTTGATTGACAAACTTAATATGAGACAGCTAATTTCCCTTCTAGTGATCATATAGACGTTTCACCCAAAACAATTATATGCCAGAATTAGGGACTAACATACGCAAAATTTTATATGCTTGCAATTCTGCTCTGCTCACCTTTCTCTTTAAACCTACAGTTTCTTCAAGGTTCTATTGCCAACTATACTAAGTATCAATTTCAAAATTTTATGGGTCATAGGTTACTTTACTATCGTTAGGACAGAACCCCTATATCAATTGGCTTGAGGGATGAACAGCGAAGACTATAAAACATAATAAAGGATCCACTTCAGTTACAATCTCCAAAGGTAGAAATTTGGCTATCCTTTGAAAAAAAAAATGAAATTAATAAATAAAGAAACCTCTAATTCATGAGTGAAGTTTGAAGCTTAAATAAGAACAACAATAACAAAGCCTTACCCCGTGCCGTGAAAACCAGAACAATGATCAGAAAGCTATATCCCCTCTTTACTCGGAGCAATTACACTCTGAGAATTTTCTTCAACTGAATAGATAGCAGTTGAACTACCAGAGACCTAATACAATCAAAACGAGAGCAACCCAATTCTTAAACCACAGAATTCCCAACAAATATACCCCCTGTAGACGACAAAAGTCAAAGCACTCCCAGTATCTTGCAAGCAACAATAGACTCTTAATTACGGAAAATAGCCACAACCCATCTCTTAAACCACACCGATTCCTTCAAATTCATCCGTACACCAAGCAGACTCCAACTTTTCAGAGAATCTTACACGCGGCTCTCCCGTAGACAAGTAAGAAGAACTCTGGAGAACAGTACAAAGAGCACATAATCCTCCAGCTCGTGAAAAAAAAAAAAAAAAAACCCAAATCCTTACTATCGGTACCCCTTCATGGAAAACCCAAGAACCGATTTTCCAAAAGATCACCAACCCAAGCACTTTCGCTTCCAACCAAAGGATTTCCAGAAAACACAAAAAGCGCGCTACAAAAGAAAGAAAGAGAGAGAAGAGTCCGAAAGCTTATCTATAATTGGTGGGTATAAGACTATAAAGAGAGAGAGAGACAGAGAGAGAAGAATAAGACCCGTCAACGAGCTGAGTTTCCAGTGAAATTTACCCCCGCTGCGGTTTTCAGGTTATTGTACGAGACAGAGGAAAGAGAGAGGACATATAGACAGGGTAAGAGAGAAAGCGCATATATGAAAACCAGAAAGAGCCACCAAGCAGTTAACCGAAGCTGCGTCACAGCACTGTGATAGCTGTGACAGTTTCTACACCGTCCATCTACGAAACGCTTTTTTGCCGCGTAGGCCCACTGTGGAATCTAAGGGTGACTTGAGAGGATTATTGACGACTGTCGTGGAGGGTTCCCTGTGACGCTGACTAGAAAAAGCGCTGATTATCTCAATGCGCAGCCGGCAGACACTCTTGAATGCTGCAAATGGCTTGGCGTAGTATCGAAAGGTCAAAAAGAACCTTCTCAGTTCTCAAAACAGAAAGCCGAAAGGGGTAGTATCGGAATAAATGAAGTCAATGGAAAATCCATTCTTAATTTTGTATAAAAAAGTGTAATGCCCCCTTGTACCCTACCAATTAATTGCTTAATTTGTGCTGCTTCCACTAGTTTATGCTACTTGATTAATGATTAGGGTGGTGGATTATTGAAATGGGACTGTACTTTAACGTATTACTCATTTTATTCGTGGGATAAGGGATTGGTTTTGTGATGATAATCTTTTTTTTTTCTTTTCTTTTTTTGTATGATGATAATCAAGAATAACATATAATGGCTAAAAAGGAGTATCATCTATAATTTTATATACCGTATATTTTATATCCATTCGGTCAATCCGGGTCAAGTGTGCCGGCTCGGGCCTCGATCTGGTTGTAGAAGCTAAGCATAACATTAAAAATACTGGGAGTGAGGTAAAAAGAATAATTGTACTTGTCCATAAAAATCTAGAGCTACGTGCCCATAATATTCTAGACAGACAATTCTTTTTCTTTTTCTTTTTTTCTTTTTTTAATTATATCCTCCTAATTTCTCTCGCTTCTCTTTTGATCTCCCTCCTATGTCTACTATTTTTCCTCTTTCTCACTTCTCTCAACCGACCACCATAGTCATGGAAATCAATATCTATGAGGGCCATGACCATGCAATGGTCTGATTACCATGGAGGTGGCCATTGGATCTCCACAATCATGGTCAATCTTCATGGTCGGTGGAGATCCTATGGCAATAGTCATGAAGGTCCAACCCTTCACTCAATTTATTTTTTTGTATGAGCAATACATAATTATTTAGGTACAGAATAATGTTTACACTCATTTTATATTAATTGATATAACATATTTAAATAATTTTTATATTATTTTTAAATAATTATAAAACACGTCATATCAATTAATATAATTGACATATAAAATGTAAGTAATAAATGAAGTAAAACTTATATCTATAGCTATGAGATTATAAGAGAAGAGGAGGAAGAGAGGGAATAAAATTTTTTTAGATAATATTATGGATAATAAAAAATTGTAACTTATAAAAAAAAAAATTGTTCAAAAATGAAAAATATAATAAGGAGGTTTTATAATGAAATAATAGTTTAAAAATCACATGTTAAAATTATGAAATTCAAAACCGTAGTCTTTAAAGTCGAGAAGAAACAAAACAGGCCTTTCTTTTTTCTTTTTTTTTTCTTTTTTTTTTTGTATAAAAAACCGGTTACACGGCCTTCTTTCTTAGCAGTAAATATGGGTTGGTGGAAAGATAAGTCTGACCAAATATTCAACTCTTGGGCCTTGGCTGCCTTCTCGCCAAAAACCATTAAGGCAAACATAACTTGAATAAAGTTATATCTGATGTGACATGTAGCGTCTACGTGAACGCCTCCCAAAAGAAAAAGTTGTGCTCGTTCCCAAATATGTAAAGAGAAATATTAAGTTTATAAAATATTATATAAATTTTTTTATTTTATTTTTTTTACAAAATAATGTGATATAATATGATTAAATTTCTTAAAATTTAAATTTAACTTATTTTTAATTATATTGTGTCACATTATTTTATAAGAGTATATTTTTTATAATATTTTATTAGTCTAACATTTCTCAATATCTAAAGCTCATTTCACACCCAACACAACATGTAGTTGACTTATATGTGTAAAAATATCTACGATAGATTCTCAACATTTTTTTTTTAATCTAAAATGGCTAATCAAAAGTAATTAATAATGTTTGCATGACAATTTTAACTAATATTTAGATTAATATTTGTTAAAATTAAAAAATATATATATATATATCAAAAGGTTAGTTTGAATTGTCATGTCAACATTATAGAATAGTTGTAAGATAAAAAAAAAATATATATATATATATGGTTTATACCATGAGAAATGCTAGGGGTATCAAATATTTTATCAAAAAATGTGTATCAAGATGATATAGAACTTATTTATTGAAGAAAATTAAAACAATCAATCAAAAGAAAAGCTATGGGTACTAATAAATGAGATTCACATCATTTTAATACTCATTTCTTGATAAAAAAATTTGGTATCTATAACATCTATCTTCTATCATTACTAGTCATTTAATTATTCTTCCTTTTATTTTATTTTCCAAACGTATAGTTGCTCTTTGATAAAGGAAAGAGAGAGAGAGAAAAATAAACAAATAAACATAGGGAGAGAGAGAGAAAATCATAAAAAAAAAATTATGCATTTATTTATCGGACAGAATTTTTCTCTAATCTGGGTTGAAGGAACTTACTTCAACCCCATATATAAAAATAACATATGTCCATTTGCATGTGAGAAGCACATGCATTTTTTAATTGTAAGGACAAAGTTGAAATAAACACATGCATTTTTTATAAATTTTTTTTAACTTATCATTGCAATTAAAAAATGTATATATTTCTCACATGTAAATAGACATATGTTATTTTTACAGATGAATTTGAAGAAAGTTCATCCAACTCAATTTAAAAAAAAACTCAATCATTCATTTACCCGTGCTTCCTTATATTTGGATATGCACCGTTTGTGAAATACAAAATGCAAAAAAGTTTTTTTAAGAATTTGGTCAAGCATTTTACATCGCCACTATTAATGCTAATTTTGAAACCGTCATTCAACCTTAATAATAGTTGATAATCAGCAAAACCGTTTGTCGTTTGCCATAGGCTGAAGGAAATTGAGTTTTATTCGTGAGAATTAGTCAGAGAATTTGACAAAGCTATGGACTCTTTCAAAAGCCCAAGTCACATATTTTTCAAAACCATAGACTCATTCCATTAATATTTACGATAGATTCTCCACATTTCTTTTAAAAAGAAAGAAAAAATTTAAAGTGGTTAATCATAAGTTATTAATAATGTTGATGTGACAATAGATTGAAAAAATCCTAGCCACTCTAAAGAGAAAAATCAAAAAAAGCGACGGCCGGGGGAGGAGGGATCTCTTCCCTATTTCCTCATCTCCTCGTCTTCCTTACGTGATGAGTACAGCAGATTTTGCCGACGTCCTCTCTACCATCAATAGCCGGATTCTACCTTCTCCGCCATCTATGGCCCCGAATCTGCTTTTTGAGAGTTTTGGTTTTGGTTTCTCAAAATCAGATATGAAATTTTTAGAGAGTTTCCCCCTCTTGCGCCCCTCCACCGTGTTTCGAAGCTCCTACACTTTTTCTCCCATGCCGGCCAGCCTCCCTTCGTTTTCAGTCGGTAGATCTGCTTGGTGCTGTTTACTTTTGTTGTTTTAATTTTATTTCTATTACTGTTTATTCCTGTCATTTCGGTTGAAGGAGATGATTTTTCCTAGCTTTCGGGTTGAGAGAGTTTTAATAATGTTGATATGAATTAGACTGCTTATGTCTTCGAATTTGTCTACTTGTTGCAGATATGATCTATAAAACCGGAGTTGTACATAGGTATGTGAAAAATTATGTCATAGATATTTGCTTGTCTTTGTCTATGACTTGTAAGTTCATAGCCTTGGGCTATGGTTATCGAAGCTTGTGGCTTATTACCTTAGCTTTTGATTGTAAGAACTTTTGCTCAAGAATTATTATCAATAGAAAAGTGGAAATTCACATTCAAAAAAAAAAAAAATGTTGATGTGACATTTTTAATTAATATTTAAATAAATTTTTGTTAAAATTAAAAAAAAATAATAATAAAACATTAGTTTAAACTATCACATCAAAATTGTGAGATAATTGTAAGATAAAAAATATAATTTATACCATGAGAAATGCTATGAATGCCAAATCTTTTATCAAAAAATGGGTATTAAAATAATGTGGAACTTATTCATTAGAGATAATTAAAACAATTAATCAAAAAAAAATGCTATGGGTACCAATAAATAAGATCCACATCAATTTAGTATTCATCTCTTGATAAAAAATTTGATACCCATAACATTTATCTTTTATCATTAGTCATCATTTAAATATTATTTCTTTTATTTATTTTCCAAACATGTAGTTGCTCTTTGATAGAAGAGAGAGAAAGAGAGGGAGAGAAAAAATGAACAAAGAAATAGAGGGAGATAGAGAGATAAAATCATAGAAAAAAAAAAAAAAAACTTATGCATTCATCTACTTTGGTTTCCTATATTTGGATAGGCACTAGATAAAATGCAAAATGCATTTAATTTAGAGAACTATTAAAGTGTTTTTTTAAGAATTTGGTTAGGCATTTTACATCAAAATTCAAAATGCATAAGCCACTATTGATGTTCAGGAAGAACTAAACTTAGTTGCGGGTTGAAAAAAAGAAAAAAAAAAAAAAAGCTAATTTGAAACTAATTAATAAAAATACAATTTTTAAAAACATAATTAAACATTTGATAAAATTACAATTCTACCTTCAAAAAACACTTGTGAAAACGTTTGCCACAGGTTGATAAAAATTGGGTTTTACTCGTGAGAATTGGTCAGAGAATTTGACAAAGCTATGGACTCTTTCAAAAGCCCAAGTAATATATTTTTCAAACCCATAGACTCATTCCATTAATATTTGCAAAATGTAATGCTTTGATTTTACTGAAGTAACTCAAGATTATCACGTGGTAGAGAAGAAATGGAAGAAGTATATACCATTTCAAAGGCTACGGATTCTTTCAAAGGCCCAGTGCCAATGGCACTCGCAAGCGTACACACATGTAACATTAGTGATCTTGTTTGACTGGAAATGCCGAGAGACCCAGACGCATATGCATGAGCATTTAAAGGTTATTTTCACTAAATTTGAATGAAAATGTAATTGTATTTGGCTTTCTATTTTAGCCTAAAAATTGATGATTTTTTTTTTTAATTAAATGGGAAAAAAGGTTACAGGGAACTAAAAATTGATGAATTGCTACAATTTTTTAATTACCCAATTGAAAATTTCTTTTTTTTTAAAAAATTACTGAAGCAAATGTAAAATGCCGTGTTCTTCACACTTTTCTTGCGGATGAAGAGAAGATAAAAGAAAAAGCGGGCCTACAGAAAGTCTTTGTGGGCTATTTCATGTATCACATATCAATCAATCGGACGGACTTTGTTAGAGATGTGCCATTGGTAATTTGACTAGAAATGTCGCACTTTTTGTATTTATTATTTTTATCTCTTTTATGGAATTGAGACATGTGTCTTTTGTGTGCATTTATGGCACACGTTAACGTTCACGTTTTGTCTTACCCAACAGGGCCAATACAGTTGACTTATCAAAAATAGGAGGAGCGGCTTGCTCCAGTTGACTTAGCTCCCATTTCTTCTAACTTTGTAAGGACATAAATTTTCTCTCACGTGGTAAATATCCTTTGACAGCTGTTATCTCCTAATATCCTTTAACACATGTCGGAACTCGGAAGATATTTGTCATTTATTAAAGTAGACGGAAGGAAATTTTCTCCGGAACGGTTTGAAAAAAATTTCTGTCCTTTTGAAACAGTTTAGTCCGAAATCTAAAGGTCCAAAATAGTGGAGAACAGTTTAGTCCGACCATACTGAATCCCCTCATCTAATCACTCACCTCTCTTCCTCCTCCATCCTCGACCATACCACCATAGTAGCCACCACCCAAACCCAAACCCTCCAACTGAGAAAGCTCAGACAGATCTTAAGTCTAGAAAATCAGAGCAACAATAAAGCAGGAAAAACCAAGCAAATATTGAATTGTCAAAGCTTTTCACAATTTGTTTTACTGCTCATGGTGAATATATACAAATACCATTAAATCATATCTCAAGTTATTTGGGATTACGTACAAACCAAATAAAAAAAGTCAAACCAACAACTATAATCAAACATTGCAATCAACTAAGGTAACTAATCAAGACAGATCTTCCTTCACACCTACAGAAACAACTTATCTTAACCTCCTCTCAATTTACCCACTGAGAGACTGACACCAACAAAATAACAAAAAGATATTTCAAACTTAAATGAGCTGAAGACACAAGTTTCATTTCTTCTTTCCTGTGGCAGAAGAGGATTTCGATGACATCCATCCAAAAAATTTGGATCCCTTTGGCTTGGATGACTTCCTTTCTTTAGAGAGATCAGTGGAGTCTCTAGAGGCATCAATATGAGATACAGGGCACTGTTGATCATCTTTCAAGAGTCGTAGCAATTCCATAGCACTCACCTTGCCCTTCTCATTACCATTGACAGATATATCATCAAGAGCAGCACTGACACGCTCATCCATGAGCAGCTGACAATATTGAACACGTTGAGAGCAGAGAGAAAGGAGAACAGCCACTGCATTTTCCTGATCCACATGACTGCCAGTTGCAAGTAGTTCAGCAACAGAAGCAATGCATCCATTAGTTTCAGCAACAGAAATCCTAGCCTCTTCAATACAGCATAAATTCTTCAATAAATATACACAATTTCCTGCAAGGGTGCTATCAACTAAAAAAGGAACCAACTTTGGGATGCATTGCAAAGATACAATGTGGGAACAAACTTCATTTGTTGAGGACAAATTGCACAGAATTTTGATGGCCCGTTTCTGGAAAAATTTGTTGTTGGAGTCGAGAATCTTTAGGATGGAAGTCAAAGCACCGGATGCTGCAATTTTAGCTCTACAATACCGATGGCCAGACAACAATTCCACTATTTCTAGAGCATCTTCTGCTACTTCTGAATCAATATAAGTGGCCAGGAGACCAAATGCTTCTTCACTTAAGTACGAGATCCCAGTTCTGCATGAAGCAACACAGATTAATGATAGTATTAAACATGAGCCAGGCACAAAAGCAATGTTATCATGGTTAAAAGTCAAAAACTTACAAAGGAACCAACAATAATATGGTTAAAAAAAAAAAAAAAATCTAGTGTGCAGAGCATGTTAGGGACCTAAGCCAACTCAAGGTCTTATGGTTAATCAAACTGTGTCAACTGGCTAAGATTTAATAGTGACTCTTCCCTACTAATTAAAATCACATAGTTCTCAATTGACAAGGAACCAGATGATGAACTGAACTTGCCACACCAGTTTGATACATATTAACAAAATAATAATCATCTTAAATTAAAAGATATCACTTAGCATCTGGAGACAAGCCTTTGTAACTAGTACCCATCAACAAAGAGTAAATTACCTGTTTTTGTTCAAAAATGCCAACAACAACTGAGATCCAGCTTTTTGAGCTTTTGCATCATGCCGGTCATGTGCATCCTTCAAAAATCTAACAAGTGGTTCAACAAAATTGGCAGATGACATATGATGACAAGCTTTTTCACTGTAATTCAGATGCTTTTTGACATCTTCAACGAATTTGCATTGGGATTCCCATTGAAGTTCAGCGAGTTTAGATAAAGATTCCAAATCCATCTCACGCCTGTTTTCATAAGATTGAGATTTGGGCTCATCCTTTGTCTCCATAGAAATCAAATTTAAGCCATCTGCCATCTTAGTCTGTGATGGATTAGAAGTGTAACTAGTGTCTAAAGAATTAAGGGACATGTTGCTGAGATCCATCCGAAGACGTAGACCATTACTAGAACTGCCAAAAGTAGCAAAGGAAGTGGAAGAAGTTTCCCAAGAGGGAAGGGCTTCTGGAGGTAGCATAGTTGGGTCAGAAATGGTGACTCCATACCTCATGCACCAGTTTGATATTAAATCCTTCATGACCGTGTTTGGAGTCAATGACAGATGATCCAGTTTCATTTTAGTCTTAGGACATGTATCATTACCCTCGTCAAACCACTTCTGTATGAACATCCTCTCAAATGTTTGTCCAGATGCTATGACAACAGGATCATACATCAATCTTGATGATATAGGACACCTAAAGTCCACAGGGGGTGTAGCTCTACTTAGGATGTCGACTTGAGCCTCATGATGCCCACATCCTATAGGCAAATCCACATCCACAGACTGGCTATATGCAGAACTACTTCTGCCGTTCTCAAATGCAAATTCTCCTTCATTCTGAACACAGTCATTATGTGATTGGTCTTGCAGGATTAAGTTTCCATACTTCCTCAATATATTCAAAAGATATGTTAAAATCTTCTTTTTTGGATCACTATCACTAACTTCATCAAGCTTCTTCTTGATAGATTCTTTCTCTATCAAGATAGCCTTTGGGGATGTAACATGAAGTGTTGAAGCTGCCAATTGAAGAGCCTTATAAACTTCAGATTTTTCCATTGGACCTGATGCAGAAGGTCTCTGGAAGATCAATCCTTCCATAGCCTTAGCAGCTGCTTCTTCAGATGAGTGTAGGGTAAACGTTGCACTCCTAAGATCATCCATGATGCAAGAGATCTGTAGATAACATATGTTGTAATAAAGTAATTTCAAGATCACAAAGAAGCAGAAAAAGAATAGAATAAAAATAACCTTAGCACACATGACACCAAGATTTCTGTGTTTCGGCTTAACAAGCCTAAGTCCACAGACAAAGATGATCAGAAAAAATTCAACTATCAAAAGACGAAGTATAAAAAGTAGTAGGGCGAAAACCACTCAAAACCCAAAACTCCAATACAACCAAATCCAAGAGAATTATGACAAAAGACAAAATACTTTCTCTAATTCTCTATGCCTTGTGGCGTTGCAAAACATGAGAAAACTAAAGCTAAGGTACGGTCGTTTCTCACCCTCTTTTCATACTCCACAAAAGGCTAAATAGAGGCATCTTTTGTTGGAGATAAAGTCAGCACTCCTTTTTAGTGTTGTGCCGGCTAAAACTCCAAAAACAAATAGGAGAGAAAAACAAGTCAGCAAGACCGAATACAAAATTGGCTAGGAAAAGGATTATGGGTCTTGTGAAATTCCAAAAGAGAACCAACTTGAGATAGTGCTAGGCCCACGTCTTTTGACTTGAGGAAATCAAGTCATTCACACAACAACATATTCATCTTTAGATGCACCAAGTAACTGAGGCTCATTTTTTTTTCGTGTGAAGAAAATGGAAGAAACTATGGAAAAAGTACAGGGTGGGACTGAGACAGGTTGATACCCATAGTTTCTGAACCATGAAAATCCCCTTAGAAGAATCTTTCTGCATAATGCACCATGGAGCAAAGCAGGTTTTATAGTTTGTCTGCCAGAAGTTTTTGAGGCTTTTGTATATGTGAAGAGGAGGGGGCAAAGTAATTAATAACTAGATTGAAGGCAGGTAAACTTGGAAATGCGATTACATCCTCTTTAAATAGTTCCAATTTGGGATACAAGCATCAGAGACCAGAGTATCACTTCATGGAACTGATTACACCCATAGAACTAGCACTTTCATAATACAGTAAAGTGGCTGGCTTAATACACGATATTACTGCCATGTTCCATAGATCTTGGAAGAACAGTATTGCAAAATTATCATATATCAGTTTCCTCTTGTATCAATAATAATATATATGCATCAGCTACCTTACGTTGTTTTCTTTCTTGGTTGGGTTTGGGAGACAGGGGTGGGAGCATTGAAAAAGAAAAGGCAAAAAAATAAAGCACAAAAGAGCGTGGAATTTCACGAACCTCTTGTGACAACTCCGTTCGAACCATAGTTTGAAGCTCGTCTAAACTTTGCTCCAAAAAGTTCTTTATTTTTTGACATCTTGAGACTTTGTCCTTCGCTGTTACTAACTGAAAGTAAATTGCAAGCCTTATCAGCTAGAGATTTAAGCATAAAAACAATAAAGGAACAAAAACAACCACTGGATGTGACAATAGAGGAGCAAGCAGCCTAACAAACCAGGTAAAGTTTACTAGACTCTGTGCAGGACTTGAGAAATTGCTTGGCTTTTTCAATTGCCTCATTTAGCAAGCATAGTGCCTTTCTTCCTGATGAGCCTTGAGGGCGAGCTGCTTCTATTGCGGGTAATATTTTTGATATTCTGTTAACCGATTTCAGAAGTTCTCTGCACATTACTAATGGCACCTGCAATTATGAATAAATATACAAGATGAGTAAAAGCAACAAGAAAATTCAAAGTCGCAAAATGAACTCAGATTTGAACTTCATTCCATTAGGTTCCGCAGGGAAACCACAGTGCTTGTAATTTATTGAGAAAAAAATTCTTCTCCATCACAAAAAAGAAAAAAGATCTCCATTCTCAAATTGATCAAAGATACTAAACGCTGGTTTTCCAGTTCCTGATTTCAGTTTCAGTGACACCATAAAGGAAACACAATATTCTTATTTCGAAAGAATTAGAAATTAGGTGTACTATAGCCTTACCCATGTGATAAATGTATAGAATTTTACCAGCAAACTAATAAGACGTACACCAAAAAATAATAGCGATTAACCCCATTATTTATGATAAATATGGGAACCTATTGTATGCAAGGGTGAATTCAATAACACACATTTATGCAGCAAACCAGCTGTAAATACAATAGGACTGCACAATTCCAACTGAAGAGGAATAAAAGACCACCATGACAATACCTTATAGGAAGAAGGATCTGGCAGTTTTTCCACTACTTCAACAATATCAGACCCCATTAAAATGAGGATTATCTTAGATCTGCATGTCCAATAACAATAAAAAAGCATTACTTATATGTGTTTCTTGCAAAAAAAAACTATCGATGGTATCTAACATAATTCATTAAATCAAGGCACTGTATACATGACCATTCCAAATGCAAAGTGACAATTTGAGTAAGAGAATGACATCCAAAATAAAAACAGCAGAGCTTCACATTTGAAACATAACAACCTTAGTTTCGCAAATGCAATATACAGCATTTCCACATGCCACACAAATACACACTGACACAATATATGCATCATCAGTTAGAGTTGTTCATCAAGGTCACGAGAGAAGTATATACTGCTTCTCTTTTTCTTTGGAAACAATTACTGTCAACCAAATGGCAAAATGATGTCAGAAAACAACCAGCAAAATAGCATTAACTTCACTGTCTAAAGTTATCAGCGTTGGGACTAACCAACTCTTAAACCATCATTATAATTGGCCAACTTGGAATACCTTATGGAAATTTCACACTTAGTTATGCATGCCATACAAGTTTGAAATGGTTAATTTAATCATTTAACAACTCTTCTTCATTGAGTGACCTAATGATGCAAAATGAAGAAAGAATATTGAGTCTTTAGATTTATTTAAGTTTTATTAATTATTGAGGTCATTAGTATTTTTAAGATTAGTAAATCTCTAATGGGCTTGGCCTAAAGTCAGTCAAATTAGGATTAGAGTTATTTTTAAGAGTTGTATTATTTTATAATTCAATAACGAGTTTGGCCCAAAAGTCAGTCAATTTAGGGTTAGGGTTTCTATCAGAGTCTATTTAAGTATTCTTTTGTACTTCTATAGAGACAGATTATGATTAATGAAAAAAACAGATGTTTTGTTTGAGATATGATTTATCTTCTCTTTTGGTGGTGAGACTCTGCCAAGACCAGTGAGACTTTGGTTCAACCCCTTCTCTTGTTATTTCGGTGAGACTCTGAATTAACACACGATTTATCTTTATTTTCTGTATTCTTTATCTTTTTTCTTCGAAATTCCTCCCCGTCCTGCGTCACCTAACACATGGAATATTTAGCAGAGTAAATTGTAGAGTCAGCTTTGCTCTTATACTACACTAAATCATTAATTATCCCAAAAGTTTTTAGGATAATTTTAGTGATTTAACATTTAATTAATGCTGAGTATGGATATCCAAATTTGAATATAGGGTCACTGGGTTACTTTCCTGTCCTTAGGTGGGAACCCTAGATCAATTGGCTTGAGGGACTAACATTGGAGGCTATGAAACATAACAAAGGTTCCACTTCAGTTACAATCTCCGAAAGTGGAAATTAGGCTTGTTAGAAAAAATAAATAAAAATGAAATTATTAAATAAGCAAATAATAGATAAATAAAAGTAACCCTCTAAGTTATATAATCTGAGTTGTAACTCAAATAACAACAACAAAAACAAAGCCTTACCCCGTGCAGTGGAAAACAGAACAACGATCAGAAAGCTCTCTACCTGTTTGCTAAAAAGCAGTTAGACTCTTCGACTTTTTATCCAAAAGATACACAGCAGTTAAACCGCAACCCAACCCTTAAACCACAGATTTTGCCACAAAAATACTCAGCTTACAGAAGGAAAGCCAAATATACACAGTTCCTTCAAATATTAACTCCAAGTCTCCAAACACACTTCAAATTTTCAGGGAAGTTCTCCCATACATAAGCAAGGAAAACTCAGTAGGAGAAGCGTACAAAGAGCACATAATCTTCTTGCTCATGACCTTACTGCAGATGTTCCTTCATGAATAGGTGCACAGAAAAAAGACAGTATCACACAATCAAAACCAAGAAGCAAGAGAGGTCAGGAATTGATTCTCAAAAAGAAGTAGGAAAAGAGCATCAAATCCAACTGTTTTACTGAGAAACATTTGGCGAAAGAGGTGAGAAGCAGTGAAGTAACTTTCAGAGAAAGCAAGCACATGCCAATAAAGGTAAGGTACTGTGATTCTCGGGACAAGAAAGACTTTGCACGACCAAAAGAAGAGGAGAGAAAGAAAGAGCGCGAAAAGTTTATCAAATTGGTTGGTATAACGCTATTTTAGAGTGAGAAAGAAGAGGGGCACGGGACAAGTCTGACCCCCGATAGAGCCCACCAATATGATAAAAAAAAATATATATATATATACACATATAAAGTTTTCAAATTATTGTAATTTTTAAATTATTATTGAATGATTAGATAAAAAGTTAATAATTATATAAAAAACATTTTTTTTTTTCTAAAATAATAAGAAAAAAATGTCCTTGGACTCAAATGGTGTCGGTTGTTTAGGTGTTTAGGATTTATTCATGGATTTGCACGGTATAATATAATACACATATTGATCGTTTATAATTTTTTTTTAAAAAAAAAAGAGAGCGAGAAAGAAAGGGTTCAGACGCGGCTAAGCAATTAAAACTTATATTTTAATTTCGAGTACATAAATGTTTGGTGTCTATTTTTTGGTCCATCTTAATTCATTTTTAGGTTTTTTTTTTTTGCAAAAGCGATGAACCTCTTTTTTTTATTTGTAAAAAACTACAAAAAAAAAAAAAATCAAATAAATAGACACCAAACATTTATCTTTGGAGTAGTATGATGCGGGTGACTTGAAGACTGAATTGGCAAAGCAACCTGGTCCTCTTTCTCATGCTTTAAAAAAGAGAAGGAAAAATTCAATCAACATTCAATACTAATCCTTTCTCATTCCCGACGACCTTAAAAAGGTCAATGAAAAAGGGATGTTCCTGGAAACAATATAATGCATGCCAATGACACGTTAATATTAGTTTATATTTTACTGTTTTGACTACTTCTAAACTAATATTTAGGTTATGTTTGGTACGCGGAATGACTATTATTTGAAATAGTCCTTATTAAGAAAAGAATGAGTGTAGTGAATTAGTATTGTAATAGCTATTCTTATAGTCATGATGGAATGATTATTCATTCAATTGAAAGAATAGTCATTCATTTTAAATTTAAGAGGAATGGTTATTCTCTCAATTGAATGAATAATCATTCTCTTATAGCCATCGGAATGAATATTCCAAAGCTAATGCACTACATTCATTTTATTCTTTATAAAGACTATTTCTTAAAATAACTATTACGCGTACCAAACATGTCCTTAAGATAATCACATCACAAGAATAGTTTTAAGTTTTAACTTCGTCGAACCACCCTAATGATCGGATTAAGGGACAGAAAAGGTCACCCATATAACTTGCACCGATGAAAGTCACCTATTTTCTTTCTTTTCTTTTTTTTATGTGCTATTGCGTTTTGTCTCGTTTATTTAAAATGAATGGTCAAGGCTAAAATTTATATAATAATCTTCATCCAAAACCATTTACTCTTCCCACTTCTTGATCTCTCTTATTAATTAAATAGGAGAAAGGATCTATAATCTACTCTTCCTTTCTATTGTATTCAAGGAAATTATTTTTTGCAACGTGAGACATGTGGCGTTTGGCAGCATTGGTTCGTTTACCAGAGGCCAAAGCAAACAGAACCTGAATGATGGGGCCTGGGGAGAACCTGATGTGACATGCGAGGGTCTACTTGACAGCCTGTCTAAACACAAAAAGGCAAAGCTCAGGCAGAAATACCTAAACCCATTAAGCCCAGTACGCCAATAACTTTGGAGGCAATTTGACAATGGATTGAATTAAGTTGGTGAATTTTGATTTGGATGTGATATAGAGTAGAAGAAATGTTGTAAATTTTGTATGAAAAAAAAAGATATTGAATATTTTATTTGAATAATAATAAAAGGTAAAAAAAATTGTTAAAAAGTAATTGATGTAATATAAAAAATATATATATTTTTTTTTAGAAAATCAAAGTTTATAAACAGTGCAGTCCAAATCTCTTGCCAAACGTCACCTTTATTATAGATACATGTATGGAAATAGCTACAATGGATTGTATGGGCTTACGTTAGTGATGGAACATTTGAACTTTCAAGTCTTCAAGAGAATGGAAAGATTATCCAAATTAATAGTCAAGAATTTATAGGTCCTTCCACTTTAATTCTCGAACGAGGATTGGCTACGATATGCTTATTGAATTGTTGTCAATTTAAACAGTTTTTACTAAGAGGACGAATGAGAATTGGCTACGATTTGCTTATTGAATTGTTGTCAATTTAAATAGTTCTTACTAAGAGGACGAATGAAAATTAGCTACGATTTGCTTATTGAATTGTTGTCAATTTGAACAGTTCCTACTAAGAGAGCGAACAAGAATTAGCTATGATTCGAATTGCTGTTAATTTGAATTGTCCTTACCGAGAGAGGGGGTGCGAAGCTCATATGTTCAAAATTATCTTGAGCCAAACACTAGATGCTCGGCATCTTAGCCTTGCATCATCCCTCTTTCATTATTTTTTCAAATTACAGCCAATTGAAAGCAAAGAATGAGAATCCGCGCCCTCAATTGCCTAAACTATTTTGGCTTTTGTGTTATAATATTTAGAATCTCAAATGTCTTGTTCACGAATGCGTGCATTGATTTTAGTGCGTCAAATGGTGCAGAAGAAAAGGAGTGGGGGTTACTTCTTGATTGCTGTCTTTTTAGGCAAGCGTACGCACATAGCTGATCTAGTTTGACGGGAAATAGTGAGAAGAAGCGTATGCTTTTCTTTGGTGAAAAGGGTAAAAAGTGGACCTACACAAAGTCCTATGTGAGCTATATAAGACGAAACCAACCTTTCAATCAATCGCAACTCTTGATCAAGATCTGCTATATAAATTTATTTTTTGATAAAAAAAAAAAAATCTGCTTCTAGCAATTGACTATAAATATTTCAGTTAAGAATTAAGTTTGGGTGTTATTACAGCACTTATGTCGTAGTTTTTCAACTCTTGAGATTTAATTTTATTTTTTTGAAATCAAATCCAAGGGTTGAAAAGCCTTGGCTTGGGCAAGCCTAATCCCTCGGTTAGTATCTAGAGAAGTTTAAGGATTAAATTAGACTGTGAGTTAACGTATTAAATTTTAGTTTCTCTCCTATATAAATTATGACTATTGTCAAGGGTATTACAAATTTTAGTTTCTCTCCAACATAAATTTTAGTTTATCTTTTGCTAACTTAAAGCATCATTAAATCATCAATTACTTTAAAAGTTTAAACTAATAAAAAAAATTTGTAAATTTAATAATTAAATTAATACTTTAACAAATATTTTGAACAGAAATTTTCTTCACCTTGACAAGTGTTATCTATTAATATTAGATTCTTCAAAATTTAATGTTTGGATTAATGATTATTGAGTTTTGAGTTAGATAACACTTATCATGTATTAGAGCGAGTTAAATAAAATTTCATCCTACATGAATCGACAGAAATTTTTGTGTATTATATTTTTTGGCCGACAATCCCAACAAGTCTTCAGTTGTTCCTATTCTTTTCGCAGGCATCCGTTGATTGAACTTAGCGTGTGATCAACCATGGCTGTTCTTTTCGCAGGCTTCAGAATTTTCCTGTCTGCTCATGCTAAGGAAACCAATCACTTAGAGATGCAGATTCAGTTCTTGTAAAAAATAAAAAGTTTGCCGTCAATTGTTATTGTTTTGGAAGATTCCCTCATAAAGTGATTCCCGTGCTTATGCCGGCAGATATGGACAAGGTATAAAGTTGTGCTTCTTGCAAATCCTGAATATGCTTAAATTCACCGGTCTTCTAATCCGTAAACAAGAGGGATATATAAGAAAAACATTAGGAGTATCAATTTCGGAACAGGATCTAAGAACAAAGTTTTACTGAATGGAAGAATTTTTTTCAATTCAGTTTATTAATAGACTGAAATTGATGAAAATTTTTCCGACCCAATTTTTTTTGGGGGCATTTTCTATTGAGGAGCACTCTTATCAACCCATTAAATTATATGAAGTAAAAAAAAAAAAGAAAAAAAAGATGGAATTAAAAGAGTCCCTACAAGAGGAAAAGAAATGGAATCAATTGGCATTATTTTCAAAGAGGTTGACGTTTCATATGAGATGATAAGGATTCCAAATATCAGCAAGATTATGTCCTCCAAGGACAAGGTCCACTACCACCACAGATTCTCAGCTCTTTCCAAAAAGTCGCTCTCAACCAATAATATGAGCCTCCCCAATCCCAACCGCTCAATCTCTTTCAACTCAGCAAAAGTTTCCTAAATCACCTTAAAAGACCATTTTTGTTAGTGTAATATTTTAAAATAAATGGTAATTTAACATAGTATCATAATAGAGGTTTTAGATTTAAACCCTGACAATTTATTTTTATTTTAATTAAATATTTTACATGTTGAATGAATTATAATCTACACATAAGGCTAAGTATTAAAAATATTAATTAAATAATTAAATTCACATTTTCCTATTAGTTTAAGGGATAAGCATATACTCACAGAACATATAACAATTGGGCTTAAAGAGAGTGGAAATTCCTTTTTCCCACCCAACTAATTTGCTTAATGTTTTGGGTATCTTCCAAGATATATTATCTCAAGTAAAGACATATACCTCATATTCAAGCAGCTATATGCTTTATAGACAAGCAAATTTAGTCCATGTATTGGTTGGAATAATAGCAAGTGGAAGAATCAAGAGGTACAATATGTCAACCAAAGAAATTTTTAATTTTTAATTTAAAAAGAAGAGCCATAATAAGATCCATCAAAGAGATCATTGGAAGAGTTGGAAGCCCAGTTGGATGCGCAGAATAAATTTCAATTGGATTGATTGCCCTCAACTCACCAAAACCGGCTCTATCAGTACTCTTTTGCTGAATACTTAATTTTGTTGGTTTTGAATTGCACTCTGTTTTGGTGAGAGATAATTTGTAGTTAATTTATATAAATTAATTTAATAAAGTGGTATGTATTTCTAAAGCATATGAAAATATATATTTTTTTTTATTAATACTATTAAAAAAAATGTGAGAAGTACATGCTATTAAAAAAAATATATAATTCTTACATATTTTGAAAATATATGTCACTTTATTAAACTGATTTATAAGAATTAACTATAAATAATGTATGTCCAGAGAAAATAAAGGTATCAACTAAAAAGGTTGTTCACCTTCTCAAGTTGTTGGTTCTGTCAAACCAATAGGGCGGAACTACATGATGGCTTGGAGGATTATATGTTTTTTCCAAAAAATTTTAAATATACACTTATAATCATTTTAAAATTAAAATTTTACCCTCCCCCTCACCAATTTTTTATTTTTTAGTTTTATCGCCAAAACTCCAAGTGCTAGTTTTGACCCTGGTCCAAAAACTATTCGTGACCTATATTTTGATATCATGTTATCACTTAAGTCCATAAGAAATAGTGAATTTAATAGTTTAATTAATATTTTAACAAAATCAGCCTTCCACGTTTCGGCTCTCTAACTATACAGCCACTTGTCATGCTCTTGCCAAATGTTGTGATGGTTCGAACAGTATGAAGACAAGAGAAGCAGATGATGTCAACTAGTTCGAATGTTATTATATGGATTCCCGAAGGTGTTTCAAAACCCCAACAAGAACATAAAAATGTAGAAAATAATACAGCGTAAAACATTGACCAATTACATCTTTTTTCTTTATGGGGTGGATGCCTAGGTAGCTGACTGACATGGCATTGACATTGTGTGAATGACGTGTCAAATATGACACACGTGGCAGGTGAAAAATTGTTGACTTTGAAAGTAATGTGATCAATGAACATATCTGTAACTTGATTAAAATTTAAAGACTTGATTGATGAAATTGAAAACTATTAAATTAAATTAAAATCAAACGAAAACTTAGGGCTAAATATGATTTTCGCTCCTTATCCTATCAATAAGGCAACAACAAAAACTGTATTTTGGTGTAGTCGAAATACCACAAGATGCCTCGTTGGCATGTTATATGTGATATCTTCCTGAGTAGTTACTGGAAAATGGGACTGCTTCCACACACCCACATATCACGCCGTGTCCTAAGGAGCAACAATTGTTGGTTGTGCTGATTGTGCAAACCAGACAAGGTCTTGCATTGTGCCAGCCTAGAACCATGATGCTAAGCAGACAGGCCCGCCTAGAAATTTACCCTTGACAGATTCAGAGATTGAATGGAATGTGTCGAATAAATGACTGTAAAGGTAATATGGCAATTGGCAAAGGAAAAAGTCCTTCCAATTGATAGGTGAGAGAGCTAATAAGGACAAGCTCTTACCAGCTACAAGCCTACAAAATTCCTTGTCTTCCTTTATGTTATGTGTTGCTGCAATTAGCAGTGAAAGTAAACAGTGATTAGCACGGCACATCTCATTTTGGTTAGATGACAAAGGATTACACGTCTGCTCCAGCCTCCAGCTATTAGCATGGTACATCTGATCCTTTTTTCCACTGACTTGAAACTAATAAAGGAAGTCCAACTTGCTTTGCTTGAGTAATCAAGGAATATTGTCCTGCTCTCTCTTGTGGTTTCCTTTATTTTTCTGCCCTTTTCCAAGATATATTCTCTCAACTGGGTTAAGCCCACCACCCCTTTTCCTCCTGCTTATAAGGAGCTCATTTGGTCATCTATTTCCCATGCCATAACTTGACTTTGAGTCATCCCCCTTGACTCAAACAACCATTCAGCTTTTCTCTTCCTTCCCTTTTGTGGGATTCACTCTTCCTCAATTGACTTTGAGTCTATCAAGAAAACCTCTTCCCCCTTCACTACTTTCACTAGTTCTGGTACTGCATTTAAATTTCATCTAATGGCATCCAACTCTCTCACTTTTTCACGTAGCTCTAGCTCCTCTTGGACCTCTCAGGAGAACAAAAAGTTCGAAAAGGCCCTGGCTGTGTATGACAAGGACACCCCTGATCGCTGGCAAAAGGTTGCCAAAGCTGTGGGTGGAAAATCTGCAGATGAGGTGAAGAGGCACTATGATATCCTCATTGAGGATGTCAGGGACATCGAGTCTGACAGAGTCCCATTTCCCAATTACAGGCCAAGTGGAACGAAAGGCTAGAGGTAACCTCTGCACTTCAGTTTCCAAAATCACTTTCCACGTGCGTCCACTTTTCCATTCAGTTTCTGCATAAGTACTCCATCAATACTGCATATAAGATTTTTATGTTAGAACTAATTAAATTTATATTTTTTGTAATGGTTTATTCACCTTTTTTTTTAAACCGTTTAAACTTTTGAGACGATTGGATGATAATTTACTTTTTGTGATATTGCCTTGTCTTTGGAAGTAATTTTCTGCTGTAGGGCCAGGGAATAATCCTGGAAAAGTCAAGGTTGTTAACTTTGAAGTGCTGGTTCTACGTGCATCATCAATTTCTCCAACTGATCATTAGGCCAAACATACTTTTCATCGAACTTCTTATTTATCACATTTATTAAATGAAAAAAGCCAATGCCGCCTGACCAGTCGTGCAACTTCTTATCCTGTCCCAAAGCCAAAGAAATCCCACATGAGATCTAATCCTACCACTTAATTCAGGATAACATGTCAATGGTCCTATGCTCACTAGTTCAAACAATTGCCTGCCATTAGCCTCTCCTTTCTGATTTCGGAGATGATTCTCCTGCAGTCTGCAGACACAACTCAATATATATATATTTTTTTCCCTCAGCAACCCTTTGTCGTTTTCCCGATCCATTGTCTTTATTCAGATCCGGCCAGTTCTTTCCCAACCCATCTGAAACTTTTGGCTGCATGCATTAATGCTTTAAATGATAGCTGTTCTAAATTTTGGATGTTTTCAACTTTCTCATGATGATAATAATAATTGTTTTTTTCTGCAGACTAAAACTACTTTTCATGACTTTATGTTTGGCAGATCTTGAAGTATCTAAGGTTCCCAAGTTCAAGACGATCTTATTGGATATCATAAGCGCAGCTGTAAAGAATAGCATATTGAATATGCATGGAAGAAGTATCGAATTAAATCAAGTTCCTCTGTTGTTTTGTTTTGTTTTTCTTTTCTTTTTTTTCTTTCCCTTATGTATACATTTTCTTTCTGTCTTTCTTGTCCAGTTGTCTAACTAGCTAGTTTAGTGTTATGATGTTGTCCTTGTACGAAGCAAATATCATTAAATAAAAATCTGATCCCATGGTTTATCGCTATATTAAAAAGCTCTATCAATTTTCAAAAGTGATAAATTTGGTATGGGTGGTTTTTACCTTTATCAAAATTATCCTTTGTCTGTCTTTCTTTCTTTCTTTTTTAATATTTCTATAAAGATTTCGTCCGTCTATCTACCGTTAAAAAAAAAAACACACACACACACTAACAGGATTTTTGCCACGTATACAAAAAGACATAAAACGTTGTTACGTGTATATTCTTGCCTTATCAACATATTCCTTCCTTAAAACACAAAACACAATTTTTTTTTTTTAAAAAAAGGAACTAGAAGAAAGAAGGAAAGGGAGGGTGATGCACTAATTTCATATAGAGTGGGTGAATTATAAAGGCAGATTTACATTTGTTTCTTATTAAATAAAATTAAACTTTATAAGCGATATTAAAAAGTTTCAATTGTGACTAATCATTTTAGAGTGATAACGAAAATATGACTAACAAGATGTTACAGATGGTATTAGAGCAATCTAATAATGTCATGTAACACCGAAACACTATATGACGTGATCCTAATAAAAACATCAAGGATTTAAAGGGAGAATTAAACACATTAAAAAGATAAATAGCTCACATAAAGTGAGTAAATTATAAAAGATACTCATGAATGTTAAGTCTTAATTAATTATTTACTAATACGATATTAAACTTTATAAATGATTTTAAGTAATTTCAATTATGACTAATCATTTTAAAGTGACAACTTATACGTAACTAATATTTTTCTTGAATTGTTACAAAAATTTTATTCATGCATGATGGTGGGGTTCTCCGGCGACTCACCCCACCCTCACATAGGTGGCTTACAATAGTGCTGCTCTATTTTGAATGCTTTGTTTTGTTGGTGTGGCGAGTTTATCACTAAGTGGGAGATGCTAATATGGTAAAATTGTAGATGAACAAAATGATAGGTTTTATGTGGCAAAAATTAAATGAGGCTTTTTTATGGTAGATGAACAAAATCGTCATTTTGATAGAAGTAAAAACCGAGTGGACCAAATTACCAATACATGTGGCCCATGTGGGCTAGGAGAGGATGGGTCGCCGGAAAACCCTATAACCATCCGTGAATGAGATTTTTCTTACCGTCACCCATTCCTTTTTTTTTTTTTTACTTTTTAATATTTTAGGAGATATGTGACATGACAAAGATGTGCATGCGACAATATTTGATAGGTCTTATGTGATTTTTTATTTTACAAGTGGCAAACGAGTATGACAACAGTAGGATGGAAGAACTAATCTTATAAAATTAAAAAGATTAGTGAGTATTTTGATAAACATGACAATTACATTATCATTTTTGGATTTAGAATTTATTTGAATTTGTAGTTTAAAAATATACTATTTGAAATTTAACAATTTCAAAATGTATAATTTTAATTTTAGCAATTTCAAAATGTGTTATTTGAAAATATAATTAAGCATTTAGTAAAATTACAGCAAGACATTTAAAATCATCTATTTTTAAAAATATATCTTATTACATGCAATTTGAAAACAATTTTTGTTTTAATTTTTAAACTGGTATTTTTTAAAATTTACTCTCAAACAAAACATTTTCTATAATTTTATTTAAAAATACATTTTTAGCTTGCAAAATCACAAGCAAACGATCTCTTAATTAAAAAAAAAAAAAGGGCCAGCAGTGTGGGCCTGTGGCCCACATTTTATGTTTTGGGCTCCAGTTAGATTACGCTCCACGCAAGCGGTCCCTTCTAGCAAGTCCCGAGTCTCCTTTCAATATTTCTGGGTTCCGTTTAAACCCTAGCAAAGTCGAAAAGAGGGGTTTATGGCTCGCGCCAGAAGCTGAACCCTTTTGACACTTCTCACAAACGCATTCTCAAATGACCTGAAAAAATCAGATCAGTGCTCGGAATCTCAGACCTATGGCTGCTTCAAAATTGTCGTGCGTGGCAATGGCCGCGGCAGTCACCTCCCTGTCCACGCTCTCCGGCCGCGCGTACGCTGACGGTCCCTTTCGATTCTTTCCTTTCTATTCTTCGACTCCTCAGGGGGACCAGAGCTCTGATGCGAAGTCGGAGGCGAAACCCGAGGCCGAAGAGTCCAGAGGCTCGGGTTTCGATCCCGAGTCGTTGGAACGAGGCGCCAAAGCTCTTCGTGAAATCAACAGCTCCCCCTTCGCAAAACAGGTTTCGTTGCTGAATTTCTTTGCGATTTTGTTCGGTAGCTGAGAAAAGACGAGGAAAGGAAAGAGAAGAGTAGACATTTTGACGAATTGAGATTTTGAGTCAGGAAATATGGCAAAAAGAGATTAATCTTTTTTTTTTTTAATAGAATTTTTTTCGAAAGTTGGATTAATAAACTGAAATATTCGATAAAAAATTTCGTTCTCTATTATCTTGCTCAAATCAGGTACAGCAATGCGATTTTAGAATATTAAAAAATGTTATCTTCTTTTGTATCTGCTTCATCAGTTTGATAGGTGACCAGAAATGTGGACTAGAGGTTTTCTTTGCTTTTGAATTTCTTATATGGCTTTGTCGTTGTTTCGCTAGGTTTTTCAAGTAATGAGGAAGCAAGAAGAAACTCGTCTTGCGGAGATGGCCGCTGAAAAGTCTCATTTTGAAGCAGCTCAAGCTCAAGCTAATATCGTGAGTGATTATGCTTTTTAGTCACACTATTAGTTTAAGTTATACGATGTGGACAGGCGGTTGTCATAGTGCTGAACGATCTTGTTAGCAAACTCGTTTGAGTATACATGTCTGAAGTAGATCAAATGGCAGTGTTTCTTTGTGTTTTCCTTAAACTGCTGGAAGTTGAAACCTGTTTTGTTTAAGAAGGCTGAGATTCTCGACATAAGAGCATCATGTTCATTCTACTGAATGCAATAATGTTTGACACCCAATTTCTAGCGCATTTCTGTTGTATGGGTTCTTCTGTGTATATGCTCTACCCTTGCACCTGTGTTTTAGTGGTTCCTTATGGTAATTGGAATGGTTGTTATTTTCATTATAGAGGGTCCTACACATTAAACTTAGCACCCATTCTAGCTTTGAACTTTTCAGGCGTACAAAATCTTCAGTTTAATTGTAAAAAGCAGCATGTCTGGTCAATCTTTTTATGGAATCGTTATGGTATTCCCCCCATCTACTTGAAATTCTTATAGTATATATATTTTCACTGACAGGAAAAGCAGCGTAAATTGCATGAAGAGCAAAGAGATCTAATGCAACAACAAGCCCAAGCAAAGGCACAAATGCTAAGATATGAAGATGAGTTGACTAGAAAAAGAATGCAGGTTCAAACGTTGAAAAAGATTACATGTTTCTTTTTTATAATCTTTTGTGATCTATTGGAGATAAAACCTTGCTATAGCATATTAAACAGCTATTTCAGTTTTGAAAAAAACTTCTTCCCACTAAAAGGAGTTAGTAATACGTGTGACAGTGGTGGAAACACACCACACGCGTACCTGCACGCGCGCACACACATTTATCAAATCTGTCATTGGCTAGTGTAGCTTATGCATTCCTTTTTATCCTCCCCCTTTTGGGACTGGAATGTTCCTTTCTGCTTGAGACTTTGTTCAAGTGAGTGGATGGCTGAACAATTCTGGACCTTTAGTATTCCTATGTATTGAAATTGAGTACAAGAGTGAGTAGGCTTTGTCATTAACTCCTATTTTACTGTTCTCTCTCTCTCTCTCTGCCCTGCTCCCTCTCCTTCTCTTTCATTGGATCTATTCACTTTAAAGATCAAATGGTAGCACTTTTGCTGTTAAACAGCCAACTATACTTTATTTTCTCGTTGTTACAGACAGAGCATGAAGTTCAGAGGAAACATAATGTTGATTTGGTTAGGATGCAAGAGGAGTCCTCTATACGGAAAGAACAAGCCAGACGAGCTACTGAGGAACAGATCCAAGCTCAGCAGCGCGTAACCGAGAAAGACAGAGCTGAAATAGAGCGCGAAACCATAAGAGTTAAGGCCATGGCAGAGGCTGAAGGTCGAGCCCATGAAGCAAAACTGACTGAGGAACATAACAGGAGAATGCTTATAGAACGGATTAATGGTGAAAGAGAGAAATGGCTTGCTGCAATCAATACAACTTTTAGTCACATTGAAGGTATACACAATTGACAAGTATGTTCAGTCCAAATATGACTGGTTTCTTGGATGACGATTCCTGCAGTGTGCTCTGTCTGACTTTGCATCTTTTATGCTTCATACTTATACTCTCAATAGTCCATTTCGAGTAATGCTTTTAAAGTTAAACTGAATTCAGTGAACATCAGTTAAAGTGAATTAGTCATACTTGTTACTGTGTACCATGAGTATTAGTTGCGTTACAAATTTAAGTACATGCTGAATATATCCTGTTTAGGAAAAAAAAAGGGGATATTCCTTGCTCTATATTAGACAATCACCTATTCACAAATCTCGTGGGGGGCTAATAGTTTTCATTTCCAATCTCATGAAAAAACCCTTTTCACTTTGCTTAGCCCTATCCCTTTCTAGGGGTATTTTAGTTATAGGTTCTAAAGAAAATTCTCCATATATTTTTCTATTCCTCTCATTAGTTCTTAAAATTTTATTATTATAGTTTAGGATATGAGATGCAATACAGTACACAATAAGAATGGTGCAGAAATTGAAATGCATGTTATGGTACATGAATTGATAACCTTGGCATATGTTATTCCATTTCATAAAAGAGTGTGTTATTGGTCTTAGCTTAATGTATTTTGCATATCTGGTGTATCTAATTATTGATTGGACTTTAAATTGTTGTTGATATTATGGTTGCCATTTAGGTGGAATGCAGGATGATATCATAATGACTTGACCATTTATCAATTCTAATCTGCAGGGGGTTTTAGGGTCCTACTGACCGATAGGAACAAGTTGCTTATGACCATTGGAGGAGCCACAGCATTAGCTGCAGGAGTTTATACAACTAGGTTTGTATGCTGGTAGTCTCATTGCCTTCCCTTTTGTCACTTCAGTAAAAAGTAGATAAATGCTACTCAGCATTCTCATTGTTTTTTTTTTTTAATTTTTTAATTTTTTAATTTTTTAATTTTTTAATTTTTTAATTTTTTAATTTCTTTATCACAAGGCATGTATGAAACAAGGAAAGTAGAGTATATGGGACAAACGCTACTATCACTTCCACATCCACCATCTTTCACACCACTACCTCTGCCCCTTCACTCCCTGGGCCAATTACCACCACTACTCACCTCCAACATCACACCACTATCACCACCACCACTTCACTGCAACCCTCGACATTAGTTGCACTACTACCATTGTGTCATGGGGCTCATCAAGGGTGCCCTATCTACCCATTTAATTGGATAAGTCATTTGATTCTCTTTGATGATTTTTAATGTGTTTTCAGAGAAGGATCTAGAGTTATGTGGGGATATGTTAATCGGATTCTAGGGCAGCCATCACTTATTCGAGAATCATCCATTGCAAGGTTTCCAGGGTCAGAAGTGATTTCTCGAGCAAAAAATAAAGTTTTGGAATATGGTACATCAGCTGGGGCAGCAGGGCCTGTGGGAAGTAAAAAAAGTCTTGGAAATATTGTTCTCCATCCTTCGTTGCAAAGGAGAATAGAGCAACTTGCTCGAGCTACAGCAAACACCAAGACTCATCAGGCACCTTTCCGTAATATGCTGTTTTATGGGCCGCCTGGCACTGGTAAAACCTTGGTTGCAAGGGAGATAGCCCGGAAATCGGTGTGCTCTTAACTTATGACTTCATTTGACTTCTATTTTATTGCTTCTGCCCGACTTGACCTTTATTGGATTTTTACTAGTCTATTAAGTTGTCACTACTTAATAGATGTATGTCTCAAGGTGGAAGTTATATAAATTGGATATGAACAGAACCTGAGTTAAAAAATAGGAGCCTTGAGAATGTTATTAACTTATTGATGTATAAATGAAGAAAGCTAATTTCTTCTTCTTCTTTTTTCTCCTTTTTTTTTGTTACTGTTTTAGAATTGAGATACTTGAATTTTGTTTCAAAACGACAAATGGTATATTAAGGAATATGAGTAGATATTCCATAAATGGTGACAATGACATTCAACTTCAGTAGATTTGGTGGCATCTTCTGCTTAGACAAGCAGCAATATGTAGATTTTTCGTTTATTTTCAGGACATGCCCAAGATATGGGAATAGCTTTGGAGATTAATAGATTTTTTTTTTCCTTGTTGCTCCCGCTTACTCTTGAGTCTTCCCATACAGGGTTTGGATTATGCCCTGATGACAGGAGGAGATGTTGCGCCCCTGGGTGCACAGGCTGTTACCAAAATCCATCAGATATTTGATTGGGCTAAAAAATCTAAGAAAGGTTTACTGCTCTTTATTGACGAAGCAGATGCTTTCTTATGCGAGTAAGTTTTTACTTTTTTCTAGACTACGACCGCTTTCTACTGGTTATATTTTATCAAATTTCTAAGTTCACTGCTTTTCTATTTGGAGGCTGCTAATAAATTTCTCAGAAGCTTTACTGTTACTTTCAATGAAGTTGCGATATCTTAATATGCATTGCAATGGCAGTACATATTCTCATTGTTGTAATACTTTGTGTGTGCCCATATATGGTCAGTTTTTTTGCCAGTGTGTATGGCAGCACCTGAAAATATCCTCAGACTTATATATGTCCTTGTATGTTGAAAAGCTCAACCCTGTGATTACTGCATCTCTTATATGCAATTAATTAAAAATTTGTACTAATTATGTTCTCCAATAAATATCTATAATTGGCTTCTATTGTCGTGATATTTGTTTCCAAACAATGATTTAGTTCTCCTGTGCAAACAGTATAAATGTGCTGGGGTTAAAACTACATGCTCATTCCCCATTGTACAACTGAAACCAACACTGCAGCTGCTTTTGTTAGTTTGTTTTAATGTTTATAGGCAGTAAGTAAGTTAAATAATTTAGTTTAGAACACTTTATGTGCCCTAGTATGTATTTTGGGACATGGTTATGAGTTTCTTGTGGCAACCGATTTAGTAATTATACTATGTATCCAATGCAGGCGCAACAGTACATATATGAGTGAAGCTCAACGAAGTGCCCTAAATGCATTGCTCTTCCGGACTGGTGATCAGTCTAGAGACATGGTGCTCGTTCTTGCCACAAACAGGCCAGGTGATCTTGATGGTGCCATCACCGACCGTATTGATGAAGTGATTGAGTTTCCACTTCCAGGGGAGGAGGAACGTTTTAAACTGCTGAAGCTCTATTTGTACAAGTACCTTTCCGATGAAGGTGACAGCACATCTAAATGGAGTCTTTGGTTCAAGAAAAAGCCACAAAAGATAACTGTAACAGATGTATCGGATGATGTGATCAGAGAGGCTGCCCGGAAGACAGAAGGGTTCTCTGGCCGTGAGATAGCAAAACTAGTGGCCAGTGTCCAAGCAGCTGTTTATGGGCGCCCGGACTGCGTGTTGGATACCCAGCTGTTTAAGGAAATTGTAGATTACAAGGTTGCGGAACATCACCAACGACTAAAACTGGCCGCTGATGGTGGTCTGCCGGCTTAGGTAGAGAACATCCATTTGAGACTTCACTTATAAAGTAGAGCAAGAGAAAGCAGGCTTCTTTTTCAAAGCCCAAATATTGGAAATTTTTGCTATATCTTTACGAATGTTTTACACTCGTAATCTATTGGAATTTGCCATTTTTTTCCTTTTTTTTTTTTTTAATCATTCTTTTCTTTTTGATGTTGATATATTGATCTTCCTTTCTCCCCGCCCCGGGTATGTTAATGGTTTTTTGGACGATGTTCTCTGTTTTTAGCTTGAAAAAGTATTGTAATATGAATTTTTAAATTTTATCCAATTATTTTATGTTTGTTAATACTTTTAAGAGATAACTTCACTTACTCATGAATTGTCACTTATTTTGTAATGTCCCTTCCAAAGTTTAAAATCTCTTAATTTAATGTATCGAACTTTTAATTTCTTCATTTTATTTGGATTTTTTGTTAAATTATTTTAAAATTTTCAAAATATCTCTATTTTTTAAATAAAAAAATGTAAATTTTTTTTTTCAATAATTTAGACAAGTATTTTTGTAAATTTAATTAAATTCTGACCTAACGCTTAAGTTGTTGCAATTTTTTTTTTTTCATTTTTTTTTTCTTAAAACTAGAAGGAATATTTTAAAAATTTTGAAAGGCTTTAACAGAAAATCTCAATATAGCGAAAAAATTAAAAGTTCAAAAGTTTTAAACTTTAAAAAGGACATTATAAAATAATGAAATTTCAGGAAAGATAAGTAAAATTATCCCTATTTTTAACTTGAAAACAGAAAACAAAAGGTAAAAACAGAATCGTTGATAAACATGGTATGCTGTGAAGGTATGAGCGTGTAAGAGAGGGAATGGGCTGAAACTGCTAGGCTCACCTAATAACTCAAGGCCCAGTTTATCTAAATTTATAGTGCTTATCAACAACAACGCACAGTGGTAGAAACTTTTAGTAGTAATTCGGAATCAGATTCTCCTTTTGCTTTCTCTACCTGGAACTATTTTTGTCTTTTTTTCAGTCGATAGGGATCAGACATACCCGTCCACAAAACAGAAAAGATAGAAACAAAAAAAAAATTAATAAAAGAAAGAAAGAAAGAATGTTCCAATTCCAGCGCAGTTGAGATGACTCTTTAACAAATAACAATCCCAATAGAATTTGTGCCAATACCAGCCAACCAATATAATTTAAGGAAATTGTCTCAAAATTCTTTTGAGTTTTGCTTCTACCACAAATAAGAATCTAAATTTCAAATTTGAGATAATTGAAAAAGAGAACTCCTTCTATTCACATCGATGTGAAGTAAACCCACTTGTTTACAGCATCCAATAAGAGTTCAACACATTAACTTGAAGCACAATATAAAATAAACACGAAAACACTGAATTAGCCAACCCATTGTTTGTCGATGCACAGTTACCCATTTCAGAAACCACCGGATCTACCTACACTCGCCTCCTCTGCCGAAGGCCGCCGCCACAGCCCCGCCTCCTCTACACATAAAGCCCCATCCATGATCATGATTTCTCTGAGAAGCCACGCTCCCAAGGATTTTCTCGACAACCGTTGGGTTTACACCAAAAACCAAAGCCCGATAAAAGTTATTCTCTGGAAGTAAACCCCTCTTTTGTTTTTGTAAAATAAACTCTACCCAATCCTGAGTGGCCATCGTGGGCCTTGTGTCTCTGGACCGCAAGACCTTTTCCTTTTGCATGGAGCCCAAAGAGCGAAAAGGATTACAGGACGTGGTCAAAACTCAACCAACACGTGTCGCAAAGGCAGTATTCTTCTTCTTGTAACCTTCCCAGTTAATTGCCACGTACGCCCATTGCTCCACGTAATGAGTAAAGACCCGCCTGAAGGCCAACGGTCTCTCCGGATTTTGACACACAAATAGGCACTCCGCTTACCAGTTCTTTTTACCTTTAGACTCACAGAGAGAGAGCGAGAGAGAGAGAGAGAGAGAGAGAGATGGGAAATAGAGGGGCTTTGTTATTGGTGTTAGGGGTAGCAGTGTGTGTGGGGATTTGTGGGTGTTGGGGGGAAAATGGGATGGACAACGCGAGGGAGAGCATGAATGTGGCGGCGGGGAATGCGAAGGAGAAAGCAGAGGAGGCCAAGCAAGGCGCTGCCGAAGCCATGCAAGATGCCAAGGACAAGACTGAGTCCTGGGCTGATTGGGCTTATGACACCTTCACTGAGTATTCACCAATACTTCTACTCCCTTCACATTTTCCTAACCCATTTATTATATTATTTTTTTAATTTCATTTTTTTGGACAAATTATGCATACATATGTATTAAGAATCCTGTACACTTTTTTTTTTGGTAGCTTTTATGCCCCAAAAAATAAAACTAGCAAAATGAAAGTGCTACTTACTTATGAGCTCTTAAGTCATCTAAGAGCACGACATTGGCTTCCTTAAATTTAGAATTAGGTTACTTTTAGAATAGGATCTTCTCAATTTCAACTATTTTATGATTCAGGATCCGTTATTTTATTTTATTTTATTTTATTTTTATTAATTAAGGCTTTTTAAATGCACCCTACAAATAATTATCTATTATTGTTCTATACCATTTCATTTAATGAGAGAATGAAATGAATAAGTGGAACTTTGGAAGATTCCTTCATGTTGTGAGTTGTCAGTTTATGGTGCTTAGAAGTACCATTTTTCTTGTGTTTTCTGGAAGTATGACATAAAACAAGACATTCAATGGCCTCTTCTCAAAGGAGAGATCATGAGGGTCCGAGTCCCGCATGATGAAAATTTCTGTAATGTTGTTTTGGTTCAACTAGGCCAGAGCCATTACTAGCCCTTAGTCTTTAATTAATATATCTATGTTGCACAAACTATGATTTATCTATTATTAATATGCTGTAATGGGTATATTAGGGGATTTGGAATTGGAAAAGACAATCCAAGAGAGGCAGCCCAAAATATGGTGGGTAAAGCTGGGGATGCTGCGTCCACGGCCACAAAGACAATGAATTCTGCTGCATCTGGTATAATTGGTTTGTTATAATTAACATCTTTTATTTTTATTAACAAGTAAATTTTTTTCATTAATTATCCTTTTTTTTTTTTTTCGGTTCTCCAGATACATCGAAGCTTGCTTCTGAGAAGGCTGGGGACGCAGTCCACAAGGCTTATGGAAAAGCGGGTGATGCAAAGAACTTTGCTTATGAGAAAGGGGATGAAACTATAAGAATGGCTACAGATAAGGCTGGTGATGCGAAAGAGACAATGGACATGGCTAGAGAAACGGCCTCCAATAGGGCAAATGATGCCAAAGAGGGCATGGCAGGATCGATGGGGCAGGGAAAAGATAAAGTTGTGAATGTCTATGATAAAGCTAAGGAGAAAATTAACGTGGGTTCAAATTATGCCTCAGATAAAGCGGGTGATGTGTATGAGGAAGCTAAGCAGAAATTAAACGTGGCTTCAGATGATGCCGAAGAGAGAATGGGAAGTGGAAAAGATAAAGCGGCGAATGCATATGAGAAAGCTAAGCATCATGTGGAGGACTCATACAACTCAGCCAAGGAGACAATGACCGAACAGGCCAAGATTAATTATGAGGCTGCAAAGGAAAAGGCTTCTCAGGCCACAGGTGATCTTGGTGCTAAGATGAGGCACCATAGTGTAGAGCTATGAGGCGCGCGGATCACCAATTTTTTCATTAATTATCTCCATGAAGTCATCGATCTATCTGTGAGTTCATGCTAATTGCTGTTATGTTCCTTCTGCTATGATAATATGTTTTCCGAAACATGTTTAGGATACTGAATTTTCTGTCTAGAACCTTTTCTTGTATGACTTTTTTTCTCCTCAATCTAAAATGAGATTCAAATGCAAAATATTCACTTTTTTTTTTTTTTTATTGGTTTAAGCTTTAAGACAAGTAGAGGTCTTAAGTTTTAATCCTAATATTTTAATAAAATATTTTACGTATGGGATCTCATAAAAAATGAGGGCAAGTTTGTAATTCTATATATATTGGGCTTTATTTGGTGACGGAGATTTGAATATTAATTAAGTGATTAAATTTTTATTTTCTTACCAACTAAAGTTTTTCAAGTTTTTGGGACTGACAATGACAATAATATTTTACCAAGTTTTCACACTATTTTTTTTTCTTAGCCATTCCATTAAAACAGAAAAAGAACTATAACAAAAGCTGAAAAAAAAAAACACATTAAAGTCGAAAGAAAATAAAAGTACAAATAAAAGGTAAAAGAGTAATGATAAACCTCAGCCCAGGCTAATTCACTGTTGAATCAGCCTGGGGTGATGTCTGTCATCACTTAAGGTGAAATGAATATAAATCATAGTTTCTTGACTAAAAAGCCAAGGAGAGGGCCGCCATGGCGGCATTATGTGATACATTCTATTGAATGGATTATTGAAAAGAGTGTGCATTGATAATGACTACAATGAGACGGTTAATGAAAATCACATTTTTCACATTTTTCATACGAAAAAAAAAGATTTGTTCATTCTTTATTGAAGAAAGAGGTGGCGTTGGACTCTCTATAGGAAGATTTGAAACTAGAAACCACCAGGGAGGGCAGGGTAGGCCACATGCATCCGCGGAGAGGGCGGCTGAAGTTGGTTCAAGCCTCATGGTAGCTTTAGGCATAGGAAAGCCGGTGTAGGGGTGCGTACGTGGCGATGGTGAACAACGTGTAGATCTGAAAAAAAAAAACCAAGAAAAAAAAGAAGGAAGAAGAGGGGTGGAGGAAGGAGGAAAAGCTTCTTCCTCTCCTCCGTTTGGTTCGCTGAAGCTAGTCTGAAGGAGAGTTCGTGGGGGAGGGGAGCTGAGTCTAGGTCAGATATGAGAGAATGGGTTAATGAATTTGGAGATGCAGCGCCTGCGCACTTGGTTGTAGTGTTGTACTTTGTCTAAACCATTATGGTTAATCGTACATCTCCCATGTGGGTGACTGAACCGGGTTTCATTCCCGGAATATGAAGCCCCACCGACCTTAGTATATGTAAAGTTCTGAAATATAAGATATTTGACTGCTTTGCGACCATGATGTTAAATGCATCTCAGTACGTAATTTTAGAAATTGAGGCCAAAGCAGGAATTCAAACATTAATGGAAACAATAATTCTAGAATCATCGATCGATATATACATTAAAGGAGAACATGAGAAACATGCAAGTATAAGTAAATCTGATTAGCAGACAGTTTATATACTAGAATCCTTAATTAAATTGGATGCCGGTGGGGCTATATATATGCAGGTGTAGTTGAAATGACTAGAAATTAAAATGGTTGTGGGAGCTACCACAATTATTTAATTCGATCTGCATGGATATAAAGCTTCGTGCTAACTTGGTGCATGGCTGGGATTAATTGCATTTAAGGACAAAACCTCTGATCCTTCTATTACATGTACATAATTCAAAGACATTAAAGGTAGGTTATCAGCAAGATATTTCCCTTCTAAATTTAAATCCCTTTCCCTTATTTATTATGTGCATTTTTATGTCCTTGTCTTTCCACTGTTTGTCTTTGACTCTTGATTGATCTCGTCGAAGTAGCTGAACTAACTTTGTTATGTTTTCCTTCGCTGTCCTTCTCCCATAAGTCTTTGCATTTGCCCTTATAATCTCACTCGATCTAACCCAGACAATGTGGAATAATATCATTTGTCCTTAAGAAACAGTGATTCATGTTTGTTTTTTTCTCTAGATCAATCCTCGATCGACTACGTTACAATTAGACAAATTGTTCAGTACTTGAAAATCTTTTTGTATTCTTCCTATATATCCGGTGATTACTGTATCTGATAAGTATGCCCTTTAGGTCCATATGCCTGTGGGAAGGGCTATCCTTGATTATGACCCATCATTAAGATACACCGCATGATTCCTCTATTTGTGGCTCCCAGCCAAGATTGACTTCTTCCTTCCTGCAAACTGCAAAGTATGAATCGTTCCATCTTCTCAAAATATATTCTCCAGAATTCTGATGAATGTATTCTACGTTAGAACCCTATATTTGGACCATCTTCCAGAAAAAGTCCCTATATGATCACTCCTCCAATGTTATTCTCCGGCTTGGGCCAGCACACAAAATTGTTTGGTGTTTGAACCTATCTAGGTCTGATTGACAGAGTGATCTATGATCTGGTTTTAATACAGATCAGAAAATATATATATATAATCCACAAGAAGCTGGATATATATTTGACTTAAATTCTTAAACAAGAAGGAAGGCCGCAAGTTATGAATATTGCCTGTCTTTTTTTGTGTAAGTGACCAAATAGCAGATTGAGGTTCCTTCAGTCCAGTTTGATTCCCGAGAAAAATAGAAGAAACTAGCGTAGGGTTTCATGGAACCAAAGCTTTCGTGACTAGAGTGTAGGTAAGGAAATGAAAATTGCAAGAAAATATAAAAATGCTACAGCGAGAAGTAATTCTATTTTACTGGAAGGACATGCATAGACCTTGGTGAAACATGAACATGTGGAACATAAAGTCACCTTTCATGCTCATGAACAAGAGCAAAAGCTGTATTCTCTCTCTTTATCTTTTCCCTTTTTTGCTTTATTTTCCCCTGCTGAAAATTTGAGCTAGGTTTTCAATAAAGAAAAGGTGAGACGACTGAGAACCCGGCCAACAACATGTTTTCAGTAGAAAAATAATAAACATGGTTTTACCAATGTTTCTGATCGAGAGATTAACAATGATTAGTACTCAGAATCACCAAAGAAGAAGATTACAGATAAATTTAGGTTTAGCGTAACTGATCAGAAATTGCTAAAAAAAAAAATAAAAAACTAAAAGTGAGTGAGTAATTAATCTATCACCACCATTCTATATATATATCGCTGTGCACATGATTTAATTTAATCTAATCATTCACTAAAAATAGGCATTTAATTTCCAGGTTGAAGAATTTGATTTGTCTTACATTTGCTTGTTCTTCATGGCTTGTTTATTGTTGTGCATCCAAACCTTCAAAACCTGCTTCTTTACACCCACTTCTGAACAGAAGTGCTGGACTTGTTGCTCATCATGCTTCTGGATCTTCCACCCCAACTTCTCCGCAAATTCCATCATCTTATCTTTCTGTTCCCGACTAAATCTCGTCCGAAACCTCTTCTTCAATTGCGGTTCTTGCGCCGAAGTTTGCACCCCAACATTAGATCGAAACATATTCAGATCTTCGCTTGAAGAGTACTCCACCGCCGGCGCTCCACCACCACTTCCGAACGCCATCATCATTGGCCCGGCTGATGGACTCGCGGATAGACCGTGTGGGAAGTTGTGTTGCTGACCATGGTGGTGGAGATGACTCAGATGAGGTGGGGGAGGTACTATTTGATCTCCTCGACCAATAATATTGTTTCTGTTGGGGTTGACGTAGTGATAATTGGAAACATACTGATTAGTACCATCGACTTCTTTCCGATGAAAATTCCGGTGGCATTCGCAAGCCGCGCATTTTAAGGCCTCCAGTGTACCCTCCTCTCCGCTCGACATGAATTCTCCGCATCCATCCACAACGTGGCCGCCCTTGCTGGCAGCATGATTCTTCAAACACTCTCTATATCTAACCTTTGGTGCAGCCCTAATGATTGGTACCGTGCTTGTTGTTGCACCGGAGGCTGCAATTGAAGCCGGAAGCGGATCTGGATTTGGGTCTGGATCTCTTCTGGGTCTTTCTGTATTTTGGTGTACATGTAGATTTGATTGTTGAGGATGATGATGATACAGCTCATGATGGTGGTCTAGGGCAGGAATTTGATCCCTTGTTTCTCCCACAGTCGAAGAAATTACTTTATGATGAGAAAGATTATAGCTGATCAAGGCGGTCGGCGTTCCTCTTTCCTTGTCTTGCTGGCCTCTCACTTCCATTAAATCTGATTTATGATGTAAAGCCATGATCTTTAGCCTAATAGCCTCGATCGGTCGACCCCTTTCCTTTAATGATCTTCTCTGTTGGTTATTGATCTTAATTCCTGTATTCGATCTTGTCAACCTTAATTCATGATCCCCATCTAATCCAAGAACATAAAACTTAATCAAAGTAATAATCACAAGCAGACCCAAAAATTATTCCCTTTCTTTCTTATTCTGATCTTGACGTTTTGGGTGCTAAACCCACCAACCCATGTCACTAATTTGAATCTTACCCCCAAAGACGTAAGCAAGTGATTGAACAGTAAATTGACTGATGGAATAGATGATTTAATAGAAACAGAATCTCAGACTAACTAAGAAGAGAAATGAAGCTGTAGAAGTATAGGAAAATAATAAAAATAAATATATGTGAGATGAAACTCAGATGGGCCCCTACAAGAGCTCAAATTAAACTTTTTTTTTATAAGTAAAAAGAATTGATTCAGGAGAAAAAAAAAATTAAACTTAACCCCGAATATAATTAAGTTTGTGTTTCAAGCCAAAAAGAAAAAAAAAGAAAAAGGTTTTTGTTTCCTACCACCCATCCAGTGTAATAAAGGAACAGGTAAGCTCGGTTATACTGAAACAGAGTGATGAAAACATTGAGAGAGTAGTCTTGCAGAATAACCGACAAAGTCATGTTAGTCCTCTCCCACAGCCTGCAGCCTCGTCCAGTTCCTAATAATTGCCCTTCTGTGGGACTCTCTCTGAAACCCTAAAACAAACACAAATGAATGTTGCTTTGTGCGGCAGACAGCAAGAGAGAGAGAGAGACTCTGAAATGACATAGCCCTGCTTGCTTTGCCTGGAATCTTCCTGCAACCTCAAATGCATAGGATTAAAGGGTTTGTTTCAGACGCAAAACCCAATTAGAGAAGGCGTTTATGCAAAAGTAAATATCACACAGAGGGTAGGGTGTGTGTGTGAGAGAGACAGCGAATGAAGACTTTTTGGGTTTTTTCTTAAAATCTTTTTGAGGGTTGGGTGGAGGCAAATAAAGTCAGAGAATGCGCTGGTCCACGGCACAGCATTTGTCCCAGTTAGTGTGTGTGTCAGATTCTCTCTCTCTCTCTTTCTCTTTCTCCTAGCCTCCATACTGTTTTGTGTTTATGCAAATTTTTTCACCATTTTCTTTCTCCATGTTAAGCTTAATTTCTTCCTTGTTGTGTATAGTTTTTATAAATCTCGGCAAGAGCCAAGATGTCTGATCAGTATCAAAGCCAATAAACGTTGACAAGAACAATTTCAAATGTATTGATTAAATATAATGAAAATTTTGATTAATATTTTATAAATATCTAAAAATATGAAAAAGTAGCATATGTTTCTTCCGTCTCAATTTAATTAAATATATTGATTTCAAATGATACCATTAAGAAAATAGAAATACTTTTATTTTAAATTAGAGATGATACGATTTTTATAAAAATTCTTTTAATTTATTGTATTAAAAAATAGCATTAATATAAACAAATATTTTTATATAAAAATTTTAATACATTTTTACTCTAATGACCTTTGTCTCCTTTGTCTTAACCCTAAGTTTGCGCAGTTGTTTCCTCTCATTTCTCTCTCTGCTGGAGCGTTGCTCCTTAATTACTTTCTCCCTCAGTGGGTCTCTCTATGTTCATTTTGTCTTTTCAAGATCTTTTCCTTTTAATTAGTTCTCTATGTATATGTTGTAAGTTAAGCCGGCGGTGTAGGCTAGGGGCCAAATCTATAAGCAATCCACCAGCTCTCTAATTTTTCAGAGAATACCAACCCCATTATAGCTCTGTTAGGCATATCTATAGTGGAGATGTTCTCCTCTGCATCGGGTAATTGGTAATTAATCAATAAACCAGTTGTCTATATATCTGAAGGGGGTCGATTGTTTGGTTTGATAGTTGACTCTTTTGGTTGATTTGTTGGTATCTAAACCAATGACTCTGGTTGGTATACGAATAGGACAGAAATTAGCTACAAACTGGTTTGTAGCTAATGTTTGTAGCAATTAGCTACAAACCAGTCTAATAAAATGACATGTGTCTCTTTGCATGTGAGAATCACATGTTTTTTTAATAATATTAATAAATTGAGAATGCAGGCTCTGGAGCCCACGGTTTGAGTCGGAGTAATTAACGAAACCCAAACTGTGAGCTCATAGAGCCATAAGGACTAATGTGCCAACACATCAATTGTCTAGATAAAAATTGGCGATGTGGCGCCAAAGATAACTTTCTCATGATTTCATTTTAATTGTCCTATTATGATCTCAAGGGAGAAATTGGGTAATGTCTTTAGCTTGCCAATAAGTATGTAATATGGCACAATACCTACTAACGACCCCAATCTACCATTTTTAGCGTCATATTTAGTCAAAGCCATACCTCATCGGTAGACGAAAGGACATGAATTCGACGTCACGCTTGGCCAGGGCCGAACTATATCAACGGGCAACATCTGACCAAGACCGTATCATATTAGTAGACACTTTGCATAAGGTAAGGCATGCAACGAATTCAAGTACATTGGCATTACCATTTGCATTACAATTTTATGGCTCTCATACTCTTAAGAAACTCACTCTTGCTAACTTAAGTATTATAAATTTTCTCTTCTGCACCCCAACGAGTCTCTATTCTCCCTTACAAGCTTCCATTATCCAAACTTGACCATTTGATTAATTCTATCATCAAAAGCCTTCAATTTGGTTGGTCGAATATAAAAAGGGGCTAATTGCCATTAGATCTAGGCCGAAAAAATATTATAGCATTTACCTGTATTCTTCTTTTATCTTTGTATTTTTTAAAATTATTATTGAATTTGTGGTCTTCATGTGTGAACATACATAAGGATTATAGATCCAATGGTAATTTTAAAAAATAGAAAGATAAGAGAAAAAAATGTATCATTTCTCATATTTAGCCCAATCAAAGATTCACAAGATGGTCGAATTTTCCATAATAAAAAACCTTGACCATGCTATTGGGGCAATTTAATTAAAAACCTTGATTATGCCATTTGGACCAAAAAATAGGACTTTCTTTATTTGAAATGAAATAAAGATGAATTATTTCATGGTTAAAATTTAATATTGTTGTATCATTGATGCAGATATTACTATGTAATAAATATGTTAATTCTCATTTTACTTTAATTGATTAGGATCTTTGTCTTTGTAAGAGGATAGTCGAATTTTCCATTAAAAAAAAGGTAGTCGAATTTTCCAAATTAAAAAATATTGACCGTGGTGTTGGGGTCATTTAATGAGAAACCTTGACTTGACTGTGCCATTTGGGTCATTTTGGGGTGCACTGTAACACTCTAAAATTTGCGAGTACGCCGCGTAGGGTCAAAAGAAAAGCCTGAGTTCTTTCTTTTTCTGTTTAAGTGAAAGAAAGCCTGATTTTGACACTGTTGCTTTTGCATCTTTCCCCTTTTCCACTTAGGGTTCACAGGCATGAGATTACTATTCCTGGCCAAAAGCTTTGTGTTATCTCCTGTCAAAGTTGATTGAACCTCGTGATCACGTACACAAATAATTCTCCTCGAACAGTGATCGATGGAATCATTAGAAAAAATAAAAGAGATTTTTCTTTTCTTTTCTTGTTTTTTTTTTTCTTCCCTAAGCTATCTTCTTTAATAATTGTTTGATATGTTTATTTACAACATACTTATAATTATAATGAAGACAATTACTAAATAATTAAATTTATAATATGACATATCTCTTATTAAACTATCACATAAATTTATAATAAAAATTGAATTGCCCAACCATTATCACATATTTTGCTCTTTTTTTTGAAAAAAAAAAAAATATGTAGTAATTTTGGTAGTGGACAGAACAAACACATTTCACAAAACTAAGAGTTGATTTAATGTAAGATATGGTTACAAGAAAAAGGAAAGATATAATCTATGGATAATGAAAATGGCTCTTCTTAATTAATTGAATTGAGAGATTTAGATTATGGGTGTTGATCAATAATGTCCTATTCAAATAAAAAAGAAGGTACAATCCATGCACTACTTAACACATCAAATTTACATTATGGGTCGGTGATGATTAGTTCCCATTATGCGCATGGCACTTATTAAAGAAGAGTCGCCATATCTATGGGTCCCCAAAATTCGAACTGAATGATTCGTAGTTGAATATTCAAACTAGCTGCAATATCATATTTAATTACTTATTATTTTAAAATTTCTAGTATGTAGAAAATCGTATATTTGACTTCTACATCATATCTTAGGAGCAGTCTTGACGCATACCTGAGTTTATGGAGGTCCTATAAATTAAGGACTATATATGTAGCATTTGAATAATAAAAAAAAAGAGAATGGAAGTTAACATGAACTTAATATCCAATAAAAGTTTCATTTTCATATATACTAGTGGTTGGGTTTACTATTTTATATAGATGATTTCTACGGTTGGTGCAATTAATGACTTACAATGACCTCAAATAGCCTTTTAAGGGGGAGATTTGTAAAAGAGATAAAGGGTTAGATAGGTTCGCCGGTAGGAGCCGATGAAACCACTCCGACGTACACCCAAATTAGTGAGAATGTGTTGAATGAGAATTAATTTAGACAAAATTTTGCTACTTATAATTAAGGTTCAAATTGCATACCTGTGAGGTCTACCTTGCTTCTTTATATAGGTCGACACCCTCATCCTCTCTCTTGAGGTTTTTAGGGGCTCCTACCATAAAATTATTAACGTGGAGATTTCTTGTCTCAGATCTTGGAGATGGAGACTCGACGACCCACCGTCCAACTAGTTGCCAAGATTCGAGTGTACCGTCGCCAAAAGAATAACACTTAGCAGCCAATTCTCCATCTGCCAGCTTAGCTAACTGGCAGATACTTGGAGAGACCGACTAGGATTGGTAAAAGCTGAGCACATTACAATAAAGTTTATCATGCATGTGAAATCAAATAAAAAAATAAGCACGCATAAATATCCTTATTTATCAGATAATAAGATTTTCATCTTACATTATTACATATATATGCCAGCTAGAATCCGCAATACAAATTGGATTAATCCTGCCCACGATTTTCATCTTAAGTTTAGAGTCCGTAATAAACAATTAATGAACTCCTACGTACGCATAATGTATACCATAAGTTCATGCTACAGTCATAATCAACTATATTTTCAAAGAGTTGTTCTTAAATATATTTTTTTAAAAATTAATATAGTTTCTCCAAACAAATATAGTTTCTCCAATACCAATTTGATTAAATATTAGAAGTATGGCCATCCAAATTTGCATTATTAGCTTCATTTAATGAAACTTTTTTCTTATTCCTTTTGTTTCTTTTCAAAACAAAAATATTACCAACACTTCAAAATACAATACACTCAAACTATTTTCACTTTTATGTCACATCAAAATGCTTTTTTTTTTTTTT